>CM037854.1:39205541-39237631 GCA_021234595.1 Delia radicum | reverse complement strand
TTAATTGTTACTAAATTAAAAAAAAAATAATATACCAATTAAAGCGAGTGTTAACCGTATAAAATTGTAATTATTTAGCAATGGTTTGTATTGTAAGGAGAGCCCTCTGAAAAGTTAGCGTCTGTGTTAGCACTGTGAGTAACTTTTCTAATTGATTGTAAAATATTTAATGTAGCCACTTTAATTATTATTTTCATGTACAGTGGTGTTCAAAACATTTGCAACTGAAATCATAATTTTTTTGATCAAACAGATGTGGTATAAATTTTGTTTTTTTATTAAATTCAGTTATAGCATATTATTTTACAAATACAAAAAAATATTCATAACTTCTCAAAAATAAAAAAAAAAAGTAATTTTAACAAAATAGGCGATAGTACAGTGTTCAAAACATTTGCAACTCTAAAGTAATTAACAGGCAATACAAACAATGTTTAAACGCTCATTATTATGTAGCGTAGCCATTTTTTTATAACTTCTGAACAAATCTTAGGCATTGAGGCAATGAGCTTTTAATATAATCGTCAGAACTTTCATTCCACTGCTTCTCCAACTCGACGAAAGTTCATCACATTGCGAAATACTTTATTGCCGATATTACGTTTTACAATTATCCACATGTTCTCTATCGGGTTGAGACGGGAGATTGCCGACCACGACATGATATTAATTTAATTTTTCTTCAGCAAACTTTTACAACCCCCGCCATGTGTTTGGGTCGTTGTCATGCTGGAAGGTCCATGAGAGTGGAATTTCCCATTAAGCATACGAAAGCATAACAACTCAAAAGATCTCTGTATTTGTGGTCGTCATTTGCTAGAAATGCGGTGAATTGGGCAAATTCCATTTCCTAAAAAAAAACACCCCACACACCATAATGTTTCCACCTCTGTGCTTCACCGTGGCGGTATGTATCTGGGATTAAACTTTTCGCCTCGTGGTCTTTGAACATTGGCTCTTCCATCTGATCCCGGAGGTTAAATTTAGACTCATCTGACAACAATACATTTTTCCATTGCTGTTGAGTCCAGTTCAAATGGGTGCGTGCAAATTCACCCCGAGCTTATCGGTTTTATCCGACACAAACGGGTTTTTTGTACATATATAACTTCTAAAACCAGATTCTCGGGCTCTTCTTTTAATGGTGGCAAGACTGGCATCTATTTAAAGTTCAGTTTTAGCTTCTCTGGGAAATGCTTTGGGATATTTCGTAAAAAAGTCTTGATTTTCCGATCTTCTCTGACGAAGTCTTCCACCTTTATGATTAAATCTATAATTATTAATTGTTTTGTTGTTTTAATTTAACGGAATTAATTTTTCTTATTTGTTTAACTTAAAACAATGTATGATATGAAAAAAATATGAAAAAAATAAATTTTGTAGTAACTAAGTGTGATTTGAAGAAAATAAATCAATGAAAACTACAAATGCGATATCAGTTTCAAAACTTTTGACCACTAGTGTATATTGAAGACAATAATTTCCCTTTAAAGTTTTGCGTGTCCTTAACATCTTTTCCTGGTAAAGTTGGATCTGGCAAGTTTTATAAACAAATCACGGTGTGTTCTTTACTCATTGATTATAAAATGTTTAATTTAAACATTTTTATATTTTTTTATAGAAATCGCACAGCAACAACAAGCACTTAAAATCTCCGAGTATCCTTAAAATCTTTTTTCCATAATTGAATGTGTTGGCTTTACTTGTAAGATTTCTCGAAAATAAATGATTTTATTTTCGTAAAAAAACCAACCTACATAATTTTACGAAACATTTTTAATTTCACAAAACATTTCGTAAATCTATAAATTTTTTTCGTTTTTTTAACCTTAAATATTTTAGTTGCACACAAATTTTTTCGTAAAAGCAAAAATATGGTGAGTATTGCACAGAAAATACACTAACAACTAACGAAATGACATACGTTCATTTACGAAATATTTTCTTGTCACAATTAAAGGTCGAAAAAACATAATTTTTATTTTTAATAAAAATTATAACAAACTTGTAAAAAAGGCAGAGTACCGCCAAGTTTACTTCCCCTGTTTTTTTTACAAACTAAACAAAATACAAAAAGGAGAGAAAAACAAAAAAAGTGTATTGAATATCCACCAGAGGTGGATCTTGCACATCAAACAAGTTTTCAATTTATTTTTTGATCAATGGTTATAATCTTTAACTTCAAACTCATATGTATATTAGTTCTCATGTAGTGAGTAAACTAGTTCATATGTATGTTTGATGTTTGACATGGGATTGTTACCGCTTTCAAAACGTGTTCTGATGATGGGAACCTAGAAAATTCCCGAAATAGATCTATCAACACATTCCTGAAAGGGTCAAATAATAAATTTGAAAAAAAAAAACTCTATAGATTATTTGTTAGGACAATATCCTAATGAAGAAATATAGAGTATTGCCTCGAACTTGAATAATTTTCATTTCATTGCACAATTAAAGGTCGAAAAAACATAATTTTTATTTTTAATAAAATTTATAACAAACTTGAATATTTTCTTTCTACAAAACAACAAATATTCTTAAAATGTACAAGCATTTTTGTTAACTATACCTATGAAATATTTGAGTTTATATATATATCATATAAAAGCTATTTTCAATACATTTTCAATAAACTGTGCCACTTATTGACACGCGTTATAGCGAACTCAAACAGTTTGTAGTTTAAATTAACTGAAAATGCATTTAACATAAATGATAAATTACTTATATCCGGTCAACTTACTTTTCATTTAAATCAAATGTTTATTATTATATATTTTTAAATATTGCTTAAAAAAAAAAAAGCCGCAAGAACAAGAGAACAGTAAATTAAAAATAAATGTTCAAATGAGCAATAGAACAGTAAAAATAAACTTATATTCAGTTATTGGAAATTATTTTAGTTTGTTTGTTTTTTGTTTGTTTTCCTTTTCTACACACTACATGTATAAAATTTTTCAGTATCCTTTAGTTTGAATTGAAATAATTTTTGATATAAACCCAACTATTTTAATAAAAAAAAACAAACACGAATTTTTGAATATATTTTTTATTTTTTTTTTTAAATATAATATAAGTTAATAAATAAAAATCTTCGAGCTCGAGGTCTAGTTTTTATAATAATTAATTTATTTTTTCAATATTTCGACATTCCTCGATGTCATCTTCTGGAAAATCTATAACAATTTTAATAAAAAACACATTAGAACAATATCACTAGTATAATGTAAACACAGTACATAAAAGGTAGTAAGTCTAAACTCAGTAAGTAAAACAATAAAATAAAAGACACTTAAACAAAAATAAGTCACCGTATTTATAAATATGCATACGCAAACTTACATTTAATGTTTACATAAAAAACAAAAAACAAAAAACTTAACAAATCGTTGTTATCACCACGTCATATATTATTATACTAAATATTCTTAAAACTAGTTATTGCATTAAACCCGTTGTTTTGTTATTAAATGTCGATAGCTCTGAGCGCAGTTCTCAACATCAGCTTTACAATTCATTCTCTTTGTTGTTGGTACGTAATAATGTGGAGCATTTCTAACATGTAGCGGCGTCTGTAATTGTTTTCACATTGTAATATACTAAACGTTGTCAAAATTTGGTGTAATGTTTATTTTGCACCAGTGGTTTGTCAATGCTGTTTTTGTGTATTTACAAACCTTGATTTTGGTCTGATTTATGTCCAGATATTCGTGTTTTTAATTTGTTTTTCGTCGTCCCAACGTACACTTTCTCACATTTCTCCTTTTATTATCGCCGTCACAGAGTATTTTGTATACTACTACTACAAAATACCTTGTGACGGCGATAAAAAGGAGAAATGTGAGAAGTGTACGTTGGGACGACGAAAAACAAATTAAAAACACGAATATCTGGACATAAATCAGACCAAAAATCAAGGTTTGTAAATACACAAAAAACAGCATTGACAAACCACTGTGTGCAAAATAAACATACACCAAATTTTGACAACGTTAGTATATTACAATGTGAAAACAATTACAGACGCCGCTACATGTTAGAAATGCTCCACATTATTAACGTACCAACAACAAAGAGAATGAATTGTAAAGCTGATGTTGAGAACTGCGCTCAGAGCTATCGACATTTAATAAACAAAACAACGGGTTTAATGCAATAACTAGTTTTTAAGAATATTAGTATAATAATATATGAACGTGGTGATAACAACGATTTGTTAAGTTTTTTGTTTTTTATGTAAACATTAATGTAGTTTGCGTAGCATATTTATAATACGGTGAACTTATTTTTGTTTTTAAGTGTCTTTATTTTACTGTTTTTACTTACTGAGTTTAGACTTACTACCTTTATGTACTGTGTTTACATTAATACTAGTGATATTGTTCTAATGTGTTTTTTATTAAAATTGTTATAGATTTTCCAGAAGATGACATTCGAGGAATGTCGAAATATTGAACAATAAATTAATTAGTATAAAAAACTAGACCTCGAGCTCGAAGATTTTTATTTATTAAATATTGAAAGGTCGAATAAATACAACTTTAAAATAATATAAGTTTATAATAACTGTAACGTAAACATATAAACTACTATATTCCGGTTTTGTGGTTAAATTTCTATGAATTTTAAATAAATCAATATAATAATTGACTAAAAAAATCTGTAAATGATAGTAAATTAATTTTAAAACAAATGCATAAAAATTTGAAAAACTATTTATTAGAAATTAACCCTGCATAATATTCTTAATGCGTTTTAGATAAATTTTTGTATATTTATATTTTTAAAAATATTTTCAAATGTTTAGATTACAATATTATTATTACAACATTGAATAACAGCTGTTTTTCAAAATAATGTTCACAATTTTTTTAAATTGCAAAGAAAAAAAATATATATTTTTATATAAACAGATCCTTTATATCAAAATCAGGAAACTTTGACCATATGTCAAATCTGATAATCAAATTCGATGGGAAGATCAAAAATTGTAAGATTTTGGCTGAAATACATTTCAGCATTCAACATCCTTCCAGTTGTCGTAGGATGTTGAAATGTTGTCATTATATTATGATAGACACCATCTTTCATAATTAGGTACCTCTTTGCGTAGATCAACAAATGTGTTTTTGTACCACCCTACTGTATATTAGCCTGTCCCTCATTTTAAAAATTTACGAATCTCTTCACGTACCACAATAGGTATTGTTGAGCTGATAATGGAGAAAAACCAAACCTAATTTAGTGGTACTTTTAAATGCTACCCCCGCGTTTGAAGTTGGCGTTCGTAGTGTAATTGTATTTTTTTTTTTATTTATATTTTTTTTTGACCAAGAAGGTCCTTAAAGTTTGGAAATGTTCAGCATATTATATAAAAGCATTTATTAAATTTACAAAGATTTATTTTGGTACAATAAGCTCCATTTGGTTGGAAACAATAAATTTTATTTATTATATGGTTTAAATAAAATGATGTAGTAGACCAAAAGTACTGTATTAAAATAGTACTTATGAATATTTTACAAAAATGTGATTAGCATAACCAAATTTGAAAGCTCAATTTTGTACACAAAATCGAAAAAATACGGGTAGCGAATTATTAATGTTCTCGAAATTTTTGTTTTGCATTTTTCTATAATCAACTGGACAATATACATCGTTTAAGCACTATGACGTAAAATTTTCTACTGTCCAGGACACCATAATGTGTATTTCTAAACTAAATATATTTATAGGCTTTTGTTGAAACTTCAAAAAGGTTTATCGAAATATTTTGAAATAATATATTTCGTATATAGTGGACTTAACAGATATGATAGGATGAACATAACATTTGTATGAAATTGTGTATATTTTCATGCACTTACATAACAACAAGAATATAATATTAAATGGAATTTCATCATACTAAAATACTCAGAATCCAATTACATTTAGATGTAGCAGATTACATATAAAATTATACGGTTATGAATACAATTATATACAATTACATCAGGTTAAAATGCGGCTATTTACATACATATTTTATTTTTGATATAATTGAAACTATTTGTATCAGTTCAGATATAGACTGATACGAATTGAAAAACAACCGAAAAATCTAATACAATTCTATTGGGCTATAATTCGGATAACATTGTACTGGACATTAGTCTAATTGCAACATATTATATCTAAGCTCGTACAAATAGATAGAATTGGATAACCCCATATTTCCGATTAATAAGATTACATGCAGAAATTGATATGACTACATAAAGGTACATATAATTTTTTTTTTATAGGGAATGTTGTTTTATTTTCAAGGATACTTTTGGAACTGGAAAGTTCTAATTTTTTAGTGTTTACTGCAGTTAATTGATTTTTTTTTTTTTATTAATTTAACATCACCAAGACACATCAACGAACAATATTTTGTATTAAAGTCATAAAACCGTTGAATATTCCTTGAAATATTTGCAAAGAAACCCGAAATTTTGGAAAATATATAAATATTTCCATTTTATATGAAAAAGTAGGGCTTTTTATTTTTAACATATAAATTAATGCCATTCTCTATATTGTTAATAATGATTACATTTTAAGCAAGAAATAATTTTATTTTATATTCAGCTTGAAGATTGCTAACTTTTTCACAAATTGTTATCTTTAACCCTTCATTGCATAACTTTTTTTGTTTTGTACACCACTCTTTTAACTGTCAAAAGTGTGAATTGTTTTGAAAAAAAATTTAAGAAATAATCGATGGTTTTGCAACCTTAATGCAAAATATTTTTTTGTTGCTGTGTTTTGTTTAATTGCTATTCTGCGGTGAAAACTAGAGGGCTTGAACTTAAAATAAAATGTTCCAATCCCTTACAGAATCCTGAAATCATCCTTGATCACGAAAATAAATATTATACTCAAATAAATTCTTTACTTCAGAAGATTTTAGAACTATAAAAACTTTTTAACACTACAAGTTCGATTCCACGATATCGAGACAAAAGTGGTCGATATCGTGGAGACGAAAAGTTTAAATATATCGAAAATAAACCGTGCGATTATAAAAGTTTTGTAATACTTGTGATCAGCTTCGTAAATAAAATAAATATGCGAAAATTAAATATTACAAGAGGATGTCAATCAAAAAACAGAAATTTATAGAATAGTGTAATAGAGTTCTTTTAGGGTATAAACCACCTTTGTACATATCATTTTATTTTATTTAGTAACATTTAACACAGTTTTAATATATTTTTGTTTCTTATATTTACCTAATAAAACCCCAAATTATTGTTTTTTTTATCAAAATCTGTATTGTGTTGTATTGTGTCCATGTAAATAAACCAATACAATATATTTATGGCCAAGCTTTTGTATTCCTGGTAGGTGTTGCCCTAAACACACACACTTTATTTTCAAATATTTGCTTTGCAGACAAAAAAAGTAAAAGTAAATAACTTAAAGCTATACTTAACAAATGTATGTGTGTGTATTAAAAATGCGTTTCATATATTAACACCAGTCTAAACACTCAGACGCACACTTGTAAACATTCACTACTTTTCCCTTCCTTTTCCTACCACATACATATATTGAAAAATAAACTTCCTGTTTCCTTAAACACCTACAGTTGTTCATAACACACGTATTAACTTATACTCCATTACTTATACTAACACTCATATATGTAATACAGCCTACAACCAGGGTTGTCAATTTCAAATGGCGATTTCTCGCCAAACGTGGCGGTTTTTAATATGGTTTGGCGATTTATTTGTGAAATGGCGACTTTCACCTTTTTTTTCTAATACCTTCCAAAAAACTATAAATGTGTCAACAAAATATAATTTTTTGAAAAATTATTCAAAAACTTTATATACTTCATTAGAATATAAATTAATATTACTAAATTTTTTTATACTTTTTTTGAAATATCTTGTTAAATTGATATATTGCCAGCTTTTTTGGTAACGATTTTTTATGTGCAAGTAATTTGGCAATATTTGAGCATTTTTTTTTGTGTATACAATTGACTACATTTGCTAATCTGCTTTAAGAAATTGTATGTTATAAATTTGCATTTAATTTGTGCTATTTTGCTAAATAAAGCTTCTTTTAGAGTAAAACTATTCATATGCAAAAATATCTTATTTAATACTTATAAGATTATATAAAAAACATATAATTTCACATAGCTGGATATGGGAGATCACGCATATTATTATATATAACTTTATCTTGGATTTGGTTATTCGAAAACGTTCATATACAATCATATCTTATTTAATATAAGATTATATGAAAACATAGTTTTATATAGCTTGATATGGATGATGGCGCTTAATATATTAAAGTTTATATTGGATTTGGTTATTCGAAAATATTTGATATGGTCTCATACATATTATTATCTTAATATATGTGGCATATATATCTACATATGTCATATATTAATTAGCATCACTTCATATCCAAATTTATTTCGCTGAAGAAAATGTTTCGTCTACACTCAAAAAAAAGTTAGTAAATCAGTTTTCAATTTTACATTACTAATTTTTAGTAAACTATTATATTTTAGTAACATTTTTTGCTATTCTTATTTTACAAATTACTAATTTTTTTACGTTTATTCTTCAATACAAATAATAATTTTAATGTACATATGAATATTTAAAATAATTTTCTATTATAATAAATACATTCTACACACAAAAAAATAAGTTAGCAGAAAAGTTAGTAAAACGTCTAATAAATCAGGTATACTATTTGTTAGGAAATTGTTTGCTAAAATTCTGTTTTAAAGCTAAAATTTTTGTTATACTTATTCAGCACTTAACTGTTTTGAACTAATGTTTACTAATATTATACTAATGTTTACTAATTAATTTTGCTAAAAAAATTGTGCTGATAATTACATTAATAGTGTGGACGACAACCATATTGAGAGATATACGCAGAATGAAGTAGTCGCGGCATGTCAAGATATAGTAGAGAAGATGAAAATGATACTAGAGGTACAACTCTAATAAGACATATAAAATAATCAACCATTGAAGATTTTTGTATCTGTTTTTCATACATAAAACAAAATTGAGGGTTAAAACACCTTAAATTTTGCGTTGTCACCGGCTTGTGAAAATAATTGTCTCTTAATTAAATAAAAGACAAAATAAAATATTTAAATTTAATATGTATTTCTAAACTAAATGTTTATAGATTAATAATCCAGTGTGGTCAAATTGCAAACAAACATATACAGACATGTAGACAGAGTAAAGCGAAAGATAAAGACACATATCTTAGGTAGATTTTTATGGTTCTTTTTCTTATTGCAAAAAAGGGTTGCTTTTTCGTTTCGTTTCTATAATTATCTTCGGCCGTTGCGTCCTTTAAAAGATAGTAACATTAAGACAACCATTGATGTAAGTAGTTGAAAGAAAATTTTTGTTATGTTATATATATTTATTTCTATATATATTTCAGATATTAAATTAATTCATGTCGTCAATGTGCGAAAATGAAAATTTTTATATTTCGTAATTATTGTAAATTATTTTTAATAGAATCACAAAAATATGTTTTATGATTTTCAGCAAATAAATTAACTAAATTACAATTTTTCTACAAATTTTTTGCGTTTTTTTCAGTCTACTAAAATTCAGCAAAAAATTTATTAATTTTTAGCAAGGCTTTTTTATTTCTAATCCACTAAGTGTTAGCAAAAATTTTGCTGAATCTACTAATTTTGTTGCTAAAAATCAGCTCGCGGATTTTCAGCAAAAGATTTTGCTGATGTTAGCATTTTTTTTGCAAGCACCCTCCTGACTAAAATTTTGCTGACTCAGCAAAATTTTTTGCTGACTTTACAAACTTTTGTTTTTGAATGCAATTGTAAATAAGACACGTCGCAAAGTTTTTGGAACATATTTAATGAAATCCATAAAATTTTACGAAAAATTGTAATAGTATTTATTAAACATTTTATGTTATGTTCTTGTTCTTTTATTTACTACAATTGACTACTTTTACAACATGTGGAAGTTTACAATACAAAAAGTACACAAAATTTTCAATTGTGGAAAAAGTAATAAGAATCCTGTTACTTATATTTAGTCAAATTTTTTGTAGATATTAGCAATTTTGTTTCCATTTTTATTTTGCAACAGTTTTACTAATTATAAGTTATTTTTACTAATTTATATACTAAATTAATTTCACTAATATTTAGTAAAACATTTGGTTGATTTTATCAAATCCATTTCCATAAAGAGTTTATTAATTTTTTTTTACTACTTTTACTAATTTGTTTTTACTACTTTTATTTTACTAAAAAGTTAGTCACACACAAAGAAAAATTTAGCCATTTGCCAACTGAAATTCGGTTACTACGACTCAAATTCGGTAATTACGAATTTCAGTCGGTTGCCACAACATAACATTAGTTTTCACAACAAAGTTCGGTTAATTCAACAGAATTTTAGTTGCAACTCCCAAAATGTTCAGAAATCTTATGTAAATATCGTTGTACTAAATAAGTTAATAAGTTGATATTATAAAAATACACTTTTCAATTCGGTTGGCACTTTATTTCTCTGTGTGCACGTTTTGCTAAGCTGAGCAACACGATATGCTGGCTGTTACAAATACAGTTTTTTTAGTAACTTTTACAGTCTTTTTTATTTGAGTGTAGTAATATATGGTATCACATTAAAATTTAATTGTACATCGAATCTAAAGTGTTTAATTAAAATTTTAAATTGAAAATTAAATTATAACATTTGTAATGTTATTGACTTAAGGTTGATTCACACGCTATCCACCCCTATCCATCAATATATACAATTTCCCAGTATTGATGATACGAAATGTCATTTTCAAAAGAGAATTTACAATAATTTGTAAATAGCATATATGAGTGGATAGCTTGAGTTACCTCTTAAACATAATATTAAAATGTTAATTTCATTTGTAATTTTTCTATTTAAATCTTTGGCGGAAAGCTTGATATATTAATCTGCAATTTATAAAATTGCAAACATATTATTAAATTGTAACTAATTCTTTTGAATTGAGAAGAATTTTAAGTAAGTCATGCCAATTATAGTATTTGCCCTATCATTTAAAAATTGAAAAGAAATCCCTAATTAATTTACAACTTCTTAAATTACAAAGGAAACAATTTTTTATCAACTATAAATATTCTGCATTTCAAATAGAACACTTAATAATTTAATTAAAGTTTTCTGGATTTCACCGGAAATGTTGAATAAATGTAACAAACTCGTTTGTAGCCTTTAAAATATAATAGCGGTAATCACTCTTGATAGAAAACTTTTTCTTGGAGGAAACATTATCGATTTCTTTTTCATTAAAGAGTGAGCGTCTTTTTTAGCAAGTTTGTTTTCAACACTGTCAGCTGATCTTTGTTTACATTTGTTCTAGGCTGAACACGTTTTTCACCAAATGTAATTAAAAGTTAAATAAGCAAAATGCCAAAAACATCAGAAAAAATTAAAATAATTAAATTTATAGTGGAAAATGCAATAACACAAATAGATTTTATGCAGCATTTTCAACTTGGAGGTAAATTTTATTAATATATAAACATATATATAATTCACAATTTATTTAAAAAATATGAAATTATCTTGTGACGCTTAAAATCAGTTGTTCTTCTGTCAAAAAAAGTTTTTCTTGTTTTCTACTACAACTTACTCAAGGTTTGAGTCAAAGAAATTTCCTATCAAGAAAAGGAGAATCGAAGAAAACGAGAAAAACAAATCCCATACATTTTGTTGTTGTATCTGTCAAAAGTTTTCTTCTTTTCTCGTTTTCTTCGATTCTTCTTTACTTTTCTATCAAGAGTGATTACCGCTAATATATTTACTTTTTAACATATAAATTATATTAATGTTTTCAATTTTTTTTTTTTTTTAGTTATTTTTAAAGAGAAGCACCACTCAGGAAATTCTTCCTATTTATTAATGCGTTGCTTTCTTTGGAAAGGGGATAGTGTAAAGATGAAAGGTGGTGAAGGATGAAGGATTCAAACATGGCAGCACTGTAATTGCGCGAGATAAGTCTTAGAACAGTTGTTGCTCGCCACCTGATGTGGAGTTGCCGAATTTATTGAAGCTTTTTTGTGTCATAGCCCTGATTCACTATTTACTTCAGTGGGGTTAAGTGCTATGGGAACACCGAAGGCGGACGCTGCGATACATATGAGGGATAGAAAACTCATAAATATTATTTTTCTAAGTTGAAGTTTCGTCACCGGGAATCGAACACGGGAAGATCTGTGTAACAGTCCAACGCGCTAACCATTACACCACAACGTCCACAAAAGGAACCATGCGATATTTATATTTAAAATAATATATAGACCATATTATATCCTATTATATTAAATTAGATATAATATTATAGTATAACGTATAATTTGATTAAATTGAATGACGGCAACATTTTTACAAAACTATATCAAATAACTTCCAATTGCATCTAAATAAATCGAATATGATACAAATAGATCAAATGTGATACAATTTAATTTGGCCATTTTTCGGATGAAATTTTATATAACTAAGTGTATGGCCATATTAAATTAAATAAAACTATATAAAGCTTCATGTCAGTTTTATTTAATCGAATTTTGGAAAAAGCATAGAAAATATGAATGTTTATCCAGTGCTTTTTAAAAGCTGTAGATAAAAAAATGCATACAAAAAAAATTGTTTACAAGCAAGTTAGCCAATTGTTAATAAAAAAAACTACCCAAAAAAAATCAATTTTTGTAGTAATATTGCTTAAAATTACACTTTGAAATAGCAAGTTTTTTTTTTATTTCATTATTAAAACGTGTTTTTTGAGTGCTTTACTTCGATCAAAATCTCAAAGAATTGTTTTTGTCGATTTTTGGCTACTTTTTTAACCTTCATCTCACCCTCAAAAAAACTTACGTTGTTTACCCTCATGTGTGGCTTTCCACACATACGGTATGCCAACATATTTTGCATGTGCAACATAATTTTTTGTAGTCAAAATCATGGTTTACCATCAATAACATATTTATTTTTTATATTGCTAAGTATTAAATCAAATAAGTTTTTCTTCAATACATTTTACACAAAAATTTCGGTTATGAGTATGTTTACATACACCCATTGTTTGGTATACATAGTTCTTAGTTTTCGACTTCCTGCTATAACAAATGTGACATCTAGCTTTCCTTCGATGTTCGGAGGAACACTTTTGGATCTTTTTGGAAGAACGTTAAATGATAGTGATGAGCTCTCCCGAGATTCTGAACTTTCACGGAACAGCGAAGATGTGGACTGGGCTTCTAAGCTACGATTCGTCTTTATTTTAGAACTGTAACAAGACAACATTTTGTCAACAGTATCCACGCCACCTATAAGATATAAAATTTAAAGCTCGTGATCAATGAAAACAAAATAAGTCTTTAAACGAACCTTTGGTTTTATTATAATATTGAATTATTTTTGGCAACTTTTTTCCGTCGGATTCTACATCATTCGAAGGATGCATTGTACTTTGCAGTACTACGAAATTTTCTTTTCTGTAGATGTATGGTACAAGTGTTGTATTTTCGGTGAATGCAAATGTTGATTGTAACACGGGAGCTTTTTTTGCATTCTAAAAGTTTTGGTGGAATGCTTCTTTTAATTTTGCCCATTGTACCGACCATTGTTAGCTCTTGGGATAACAACTTTTGACCAAGTTCGTACGATGAGAAAAAGTTGTCCATTGTTATATTATGACCCTTCAGTCCACGAACCAAATCCAAAACTACACGCTTCCAAACGTAACAAGTTTCAGAGCAAACTAATAGCCAACATTTTATTCCATAGGTTATTATATAGGTTTATTCGGTTAGGCTTAGAAGGCATATACTTTCGAAACTTGCATCTTCCACGAAAACCCAGCAATAGATCAGATGGGTTGAAAAAATCAGCCAATAGCTCAGACCATTTGTCGAATATTTCACGAATTGGAGCAAATTTGTCTGTAGAGTGCATATACGGGGAAGAACATGTTTACATTTTATAATACAGTTTGTAAGAATATCAAATGAAATGCACATTTGACGACAAAAACTTACGTGCGTAGGTTAAAATTCATTGATATGTGTGGAAAACCACACACCAGGGTAAGCAACGTTACTTTTTAAATATCTCGTTATAAAAAAAAAATATTGAATCAATTAATGTGCTTTCTGTGCTAAATTGATGCGGCAGGAAATGTCAAGGAATTTCATGATAATCGCTCAATTTTTTTGTTTTTAAATGTATAAAAAAGTTTAATTTTGTGTGGTTTTCCACACAAGGGTGAGATGAAGGTTAATGCAAAAGTGCACTCTAATTAATTTCTGTTGAAATTTACCCAACTTATAGTAGGAAACTGTACTCCCACTATAAGTTGGGTAAATTTGCTCTATGTGTGTAAATGAAAAAAATACGCACATTGAAAGTAAGTTGGTAAACACAAAGTTGGTAAAATAAATAAATGATTAATTTTTTAGCAAATTTTCGTGTAAAAAAATATCATTTACGTGCAATTATACTTCAAAAATGCGTAAAAATACATGTTTATAAACGTAAAAGCACATATTATATGCGTAAAAATCCCCAAAAAAGCGTATATTTACCATTTCTGTGGTAAGAAAGAAAAACAGACCAAAACAGAATAAATCAAAAAAAAATTTTATAATGAGTTTGATTTATAATGCATTATATAAAAAAAACTTAACAATCAATATATCAAATGTTCTGTTTATATACAATGCAATATTATAAATTAAAAGAAATCTTACACTAGTGAAACGAAAATTATTTTAAATTAAATAAAAATAGTTTTTTAAAGAATATAATATAATTAAAAAAAATATATGAAATACACTTAAATAATTTATCTTTCTGGCATAGTAACACAAACAATTATTAATAATTTTTAGTTTTATTAATCTTTTTGAATTTGTTTGATTTTTTTTTTTCAATTTAAAAATCCTGAGTATTTATTACTATTACAAGTTAGTATATTTACAAACTGTGTGCGTAAAAATTTTATTTAACAAATGAATATTAATTTTAGACATAATGGCCCATAATCATAGTCATCGAAAAAGTATACTTTAAGTATCATTTTTGAAAAGTATACTTTACAGCTACTATAGACGAGAAAAAGCATACTTTTTCCGCAAAAGTCAGTTCTAAATTTAAAACATGCTGAAGTTGTTTTTAACAAAATTAACATCACTTTAACTCTCACTCTTTCTCTCTTCATCTCTCTTGAAAAAAGTGACAAAATCAAAACAAACAAAAATATTAAATAAATTGAAATAAATTAAGTGAATTTTTATAAATTGTTTTAGAAATTGTGAAAAAGGTGGTGTTAATAAAAAAAAAAATGTGTTCTATTGAGGACATAGAAAATGATTTCGCCATTATTGACGATTTGAGTGAAGGAAGAAAGCCTAAGGTTTATAAGGAAAGATTTTGCCCCTTTGAGCTGGACGATGATGAGTTTTTTTCGCGATACAGGCTTGATAAAATAGCCACGCGTTTTTTAATAGGTTTATTGGATGTTCGGGAACCAAAAAATAACAGAGGTTTACCTATCAGCAAAGACTTGCAGATTTTAACCACATTGCGGTTTCTAGGAAGAAATGCTCATCAAAGTGACATTGGTAAGTACAGTGGCTGCCAGCTTTACATATAATATACATATATACGTCTATTAACAGTCTTTAGGACGACAAACAAACTACCTTTGCCACATTAAATATGCAGTAGCATTTTATATTGCAACAAAATTTTAAAAAAACAATTTCTTGCAGGTGATCTTCACGGGATGTCTCAACAGACTGTTGGAAGAATAATAAAAAACATTTCAAAGAAAATTGCGTTATTGCTTCCTCATTTTATTAAATTTCCAAAGAATTCCGAAATCGCGGAGGGAAAAAAAAAGTTTTTCCAGATTGCACATTTCCCAAATGTTATAGGAGCTATAGACTG
Source organism: Delia radicum (assembly GCA_021234595.1). Classification (NCBI taxonomy): domain Eukaryota; kingdom Metazoa; phylum Arthropoda; class Insecta; order Diptera; family Anthomyiidae; genus Delia; species Delia radicum. Next base: position 39,221,606 of record CM037854.1, on the reverse strand, counting down.
CACTCACGTACGGATAAAGTGTCCGGCAAACAAAGTTGGGCACGAAATGGCAGGACATTATATTAATAGAAAAGGATATTACTCGTTAAATGTGCAGGTAAGTTGACAAAGTTATCAGTTGTAAGTATTAAGCCAGCATATTTAATATTTTTTACAGATTGTATGCGATGCTGACTGCAAAATAACTGATATAGTGGCAAGATGTCGTGGCTCAAAGCACGATGCACGAATTTGGTCTGAATGCCAACTTAAAAACAAAATTGGAAGAGAGCAAAAGTCAGCATAATGGTATACTATTAGGAGATGGGGGCTATCCTTTATCAACCATTTTATTAACTCCATTTAGAAACCCTTCAACGCCCAAAGAAGAAAGGTGGGTTATTTAATTCCTTTAAATCTCATATACACATAATTTAAAATATTGCAGATACAACAAATGTCATATCGCAACCAGGAGCAAAATTGAATGTCTGAATGGACAACTAAAATCTAAATTTCGTTCCATTTTCGAAAGGCTTCGGGTAGATCTGGACACTGCAAAAACCATTGTGGTAGCAGTGGCTGTGCTACACAATATTGCAAAGGAACGAAATTCTTCTTGTAAGTCTAATAAAAATTTTAATTATTGAAACTTATTGCTTTAACTGCATTCTTCAGTAGAAAACTATTTAGCACAGACCAATTTCTTTTTTTTATTTAATTTTAATAAGATTTAAATGCCACCATAAAGTAGAATCGGGTAGCTTTCTAGTTCACCTATCTGATTTCGTTTCAATATTTAAAATTCAAAAATTTTTATATGAAAGTAAAATTTGTGTTGAAATATACATAATTCAAACGAAATCAGATAGCTGAACTAGAAAGCTACTCGAACCTTCTTTATTTTGGCATTTAAATTTTATTAAAAATTCAACTCATGTGCTGAGATGTGGGCAATTCCATTTTCCCCATTATCCACTTAAAAAAAATTTAATAATACCCTCCACACCACTGTTCAAAAGTTATGAGTAAATAGGTCAAGGTACCCCAAAATTTCCCATACAAAAAGGATTTAAACAATATTTATATCATGGGAAAGGTTATTACAATATCTTAAAAACTGCATTCAAATTTTTTAAACCATTAACCATTCAGGACCAAGTCAAAATTTTTCTGTTCTTAAGTCGGTGTTATTTTGAAAAAAGACCACTATCTTAAAATGTGGTCTATATGTATGCGTTTATAGATAATTTCTTATAATCAAGGTATTAAGCTTTTATTTAAGGTATCGGTGGAACTGGTTGCCCGCGTGTCACATTAAAGTTATTAAGGGTTAACGGAGGAAAATTTTTAATATCATATAGTCTAACTTATTTTTCTTGTTATTTTTAATATTAAAAATTTGTTTTATTTTTGTAGTTTTATCTGATTGTTCCTCTGCTCATCCAGACACATCAAATGTTATTCTTACATCAAGGAGTTTTTCTAATCATAATACTAGAAGTACTGGGAATGCATACCGATCATCTTTTGTAAATGCTTTTTTCTAAATTACTAATAAAATAAATATTAACACATCGTAGGTATATTGGTTTCAATTTAATACAAACTTATAAAAAAAATGACAGGAATTTTCAATATTTAAACAGAAAAAAACAATATTAAATTAATAATTAAAAAATAAAATAACAATTCATTAAAAACTTAAAAAACTAGGATAAAAATAAATATTTGATTAGCAAAGATTTTGTACTAATTTGTATGCCAGTCGACATCTTCAAACAGAAAAAAATCAATTTTAAATTGATAATTAAAAAATAAAATAACAATTCATTAAAAACTTAAAAACTAGGATAAAAATAAATATTTGATTAGCAAAGATTTTGTACTAATTTGTATGCCAGTCGACATCTTCAAACAGAAAAAATCAATTTTAAATTGATAATTAAAAAATAAAATAACAATTCATTAAAAACTTAAAAAACTAGGATAAAAATAAATATTTGATTAGCAAAGATTTTGTACTAATTTGTATGCCAGTCGACATCTTCAAACAGAAAAAAACAATTTTAAAATAATAATTAAAAATAAAATAACAATTCATTAAAAACTTAAAAAACTAGGATAAAAATAATATTTAATTAGCAGTGCTTTTTTACTTATTTGTATGCCAGTCGACATCTTACGAACACAAAATGGTTAATAACTTCTTTGGTCTCATTCTAAAAGTAGAAAATTGAAATTCTATATTTAATGCGAACCTAACACTTTAAAAGTTAGTCTTAATTAGGTGAAATTAAAAAATACTTCCCGGACGCAAATTTGAAAAATATATAAACTTGCCTCTGGTGGTAATGATTTTTGGTGCGTATGTATATTGAAGTTTCTAGTTTGTTTACTTACTTTAAATAGACAGCTTTTTGTGTAAAAGTTCAACTTTTAAAGCATGTATTTCTCTATCCTGGTCAATCTGCATTTGAAGCTGTTTTACCTTGAGAGAGTGGATTTCTGCTTGTTGAATCTCTTGAGCTTTGTACATACGTTCCATATGCTCAATTTCGGCACTAACTTGCTTTTTCTTTAAATTTTTGATTTCTTCAGAAAACAAAGATTCCTTTTCAATTTGACGTTGTCTTTGAGAAAGTATGTCATTTTTGGACGGAGTTTTGGGAAGGTTTCTAAGGCGTTTGAGGTTGGAAGAAAAAGTGTGTTTTTTTATTTTTGGAGTTTTATATGAACATTGCTCCGGTGTGGTGATAGTAATGTTTTTATTTTCTTTATTATCTTCATCGCTGCTTTCGCCGTCAAGCATTTCGCACTCTAAGTACTCAGCAGATGTTGGCATTTCTATACATTCCAATTGATTTATGCTATTGCTATCAATTAAAATGTCATCCTCAACAAACTCATGCGAAATCATGCTCTGCACTAAATCGTCCTCTGCACTCATTCGGGGGATAACCACTGAATTTCCTGTTGCAACAGTCGCACGCTTTACGCTCGAAACAGCTTTTCTTGCATTTACCTTCATTCTTACCCATTGAGATTTCAGTTTTGAGATATCTCGATTAAAACCTGCAGATGCCATTGATTCCTTAATGGCCTTCCAAGCATTTTTTTTTTGTTTATAATGGAGGTGTCATTGCCTTTGTTTTCAACAATGGACAGGTGGTTGTTAATGCACTCGCGCAAAAACTCCTTTTCGCAGGTGCTCCAGTTTGCCTCTCGCTCCCTTTTCTTTTCATTCTGTTGACAATTTATAAATTAATTGTGGGTAAAAATTTGAACCATTATTGTAAACATGTTAGATCTACATACCTTTTCTAAATTTTCCATTGAACCAAATTCCATTGTGCAAATTCAAATAACTTTTTAATTTTTTGTTTACTTTTTTGCCGCGTTCATCTATCAGCTGTGCTGAGATGCCACTTGTTAAGTATTCACACCAGTTTGTATAAAAATTTTTCAACATTTTACCAATTACCCACTAAAAGCCCATTCAACTTAAAGCTGATGTTAATATTCACTATAGTTAATAAACAATTAGTAACAGGTTAAAATATTTAACTTGCTTCTAAATAGAACCAACTTTAGTGACTGACTATGATTATGGGCCAATGTGTTTAATAGTAAACACATAGTGGGTAAAAATACTGCAAGCGCGTATTATTGATATGAAAGTGTGCGCAAAATAGTTTACGCATTTGATGTGTAAACATACCGAACCTTACTCGTTTTATAGTAGTAAATTTACAATCATTTTTTAGAGTGTAAAGCAAAAAACTGTTGGCGATTTTTGGCGATTTTCATTACTCTGTTTGGCGAAAAACAGCAAAATAAATCTGACAACCCTGCTTGCAACATATATTGCCAAAAAAAAAATATATCGACACATACCTATAACCAGTAGCATGTTGGAAGTATGTAGGTAGTTATAAATCGAGACAACAATTCAATTGTAGACAGGATATTAAGGCAATATACACATATTTGCTATTTTTTTTTGTCAACAAAGACACAAATTTACTACAACAAGTAACAATTTTTTGTGTAGATATACACATAATAAATGGTAAATAAACATTTACTACTCAAACAAAATTTATATTTGATTTCCTAATTTTGGTTTTCAATTTAAACAAAGATTAAAGGAAGATGTAAGACAATTTTATTTGATTTTAAGGTAATTTTACAGATTTTGTATCGTATCGCATTTTTGCAAATTTGTTATAAAATATCGTGTTAAAGGTTTCATATTGAATTTGTTTTAAACACTTTTTTATTCTTAACGGATTTTTTATAGTGAAACATATTATTTTGATTATCAAAAGCAGAATTTGTGTATTTAGGTTTTCCCAAAAACACTATGTTGAGCTACATACAAACGTACACATAGCAGATACCAGTTTCAACAATTTTTCATCCAATGTAAAAATTTTATCAATATTGATGAAACATTTCATAAACAACAAGAATTATAATGAATATATCACCCAGCAACAAAGGCATGAGGCACTATCATGACCTCGTAGGAATTGAGAAGCTCTTCTTTTTTCGTATTTACAACATTAATACTTCATTGTATGCATTCCTCAACGCTTCATTGTATGCATTATTTACTGCCTCAAAAGAATGAATTCAGGGAAGCACAGCAAAATGCCTTCTCTATTTCTTTTTTGTATGCAAGACGGTTAACCGCTTACTTGGGCGCATATAAATGTTGTTACTGCTTACCAAATTGAAAATTAATTTGAGGTCAATTTCAATTACTTTTAACCTGATTTTAATAACTGTGCAACATAATTGATTGCTTTATATATAATTGGTTTAATAACAATTCCTAAAGTTGTTTTTGCTATTAATATACTCAGGGAACATTTGCTTTAAAAATATGTAGTCGTTTGGGTTGTAATACAGTTTCTTTATTTTTAATGCAAATTTCATTCATTTGTAGAACAAATTTAATTTTTTTACTAACCTTGTGGTTCATTTAAAAAAAACAACCCACATCAAATGGCTGTTTTATGATTTTACATTAATTTTTTACAATTGTTTTTTGTTATTTAAAAGAATAAAAAAGTTAATGTTTGTTTATTTTTAATAAAATGTGGTTCATTTTTACTACAATTGTTAGTCATTTTTTGAACATTGAAAAACAAATGACAATGTTAGTTGAGTTTACTCGTCCTTTCTTTAAGTGAAATTTCATTTGTTTTCAACTACATTTGCAGTGGTCTTTACATACATAGTATTCTAAGTGTATATATTTTTGAATTGTAAACATAAACGATTCTTTTTATTTAATTTAAAAGCTCGTTCCAGCAAGCGAGTTCAAAAACTGAGATAAATTCATATTTCTAAAAATTAAGTGAAAGTGGTTCATCAAAAAGAGATTTTTTCATTCAAAAACTCACAAAGAGATTAAGAAAATTATATGGCTAAATATCGAATTCTTTTTTGTAATTATTTAATTCTTGAAAAATTGACAAATTTTTCTCACACTTTTGTGTTTTTAATGATTCTTTCTAGAAGTTTCGTACAGTAAGAAGAAATTGATTAAGACTAATCCTGGGTTATAAATTATTTGAAATTCATGGCGATTTTATAACAATTTCGATATAACATCTGTTAATACAAACTTGCGTCAGATTAATCCTTGGTTAAGATGAACATTTTTTGACAGGCAAACAAACAAATTTTCATATAATTTACTATTTTTTAGCAAAATTTCCAAAATTTATCAAATTTTCCTGAAATTTACTTAAAATGTAACAAATTTTGAACCAAATACAGAAATTGTTTCTTAAAGGTGTCACAAAATATATATTTATTAAATAAAATAAAATAACTTCACAATAATAATTAAGTGCTTATTTTACTTCAACCTATTTGTTGTAATTCAATAAATAAATATTCAAGCTCGAGGTTGACCTCGAGCTTGAATATTTATTTATTAACTTCACAATATTTAAAATAGTTTATAAGATTTTTTAATTTTTTTTTGACAATAAAAAAATTAAAAAAAATTTACTGCAGTAAATACGAAACTCAATTTAACGAATTAATTTGTCTGGTCCCTCTGAATTCATCTTTATTGAGTTTGGTTTGGTTTTGTAATGATTTTTTTTTTTTTAAGTTTTATATAAAAAAAATATTTTTTCCGTGAAAAAGTAGAGAGTCCTAAAGTGTATTTAAAGAAAAAGTTTGGGGGAAATTACAAACATTGTGTATATAACTTTAAAATGAGTGAGTCAGAATATAGGGCGTACAGTGCTCATATAAAGAATGTACAAAAAAAGAAGGAGTTGTCGTATTTGCATGACAATTTGTATGCTGGTTTCTCTTACAATATTAGAAAAAAACATAATTTTCGGAGAAAATCGGCGCAAGGATACGCACACCTACCATACATCGCGAATTGTAAATTTTGAATAAAAGCTCAAATTCCCATTTATATGTTCTAAGAATTAGTAATTGTTCAAGGAGTAAAGTAGGCATTGTGTGTGCCAATTTATATTTTGATCGCAGCAAGGACTCGAATAGCTGTTATATATCCTTTTTCATAAAAACTCTATAAATCATTTGAAAAACATTCGATTGCTACATATTTTTCTAAATTTTGTTAAAATTTTTTTTTGTTTTTTAAATAGTTGCAAGGGTATGCACCAACTCCATTTATCCTTAATTTTGATAATTATGAAATAGATCTATCAACACATTCCTGAAAGGGTCAAACAATAAATTTGAAAACAAAAAACTCTATAGATTATTTGTTAGGACAATATCCTAATGAAGAAATATAGAGTATGGCCTCGAACTTGAATAATTTTCATTTTCATTGCACAATTAAAGGTCGAAAAAACATAATTTTTATTTTTAATAAAAATTATAACAAACTTGTATAAAAGGCAAAGTACCGCCTAGTTTACTTCCCCTGTTTTGTTTACAAACTAAACAAAATATAAAAAGGAGAGAAAAACAAAAAACGTGTATTGAATATCCACCAGCGGTGGACCTTGCACATCAAACAAGTTTTCAATTTATTTTTTGATCAATGGTTATAATCTTTAACTTCAAACTCATATCTATATTAGTTCTCATGTAGTGAGTAAACTAGTTCATATGAATTTTGATGTTTGGTATGTGATTGTTACCGCTTTCCAAAACGTTTCTGATGATGGGAACCTAGAAAATTCCCGAAATAGATCTATCAACACATTCCTGGAAGGGTAAAATAATAAATTTGAAAATAAAAAACTCTATAGATTATTTGTTAGGACAATATCCTAATGAAGAAATATAGAGTATGGCCTCGAACTTGAATAATTTTCATTTTCATTGCACAATTAAAGGTCGAAAAAAACATAATTTTTATTTTTTATAAAAATTATAACAAACTTCCCTTATAATGTTTCAAAAAGTGGTAACTATTCTCAAAAATGAATCATTAATATCTGTGCCAATTTTCATTTCATATGTTTGCATTTAATATATATTTACTACATATATTTTTTACAAAATTTAAAAAAAAAAAACAGTTATTTGAAATACAGCTTTTTGAAGCGCGCTTTTAAAACCATTGCATTTTGCTGTGGAAAAGTGAATAATATGTGTGCCCTAGTAAAACTTCATTTTAAGTACACTCAAAAAAATAAGTTAGTAAAAAGTTTATTAAAACATCTTGTAAATCAGGCATACTATTTTTGTGCAAACTTTTTGCTAAAATTATGTTTTGAACTAAAATTTTAGTTATACTTATTCAGCACTTAACTTCTTTGAACTAATGTTTTACTAATATGTTACTAATGTTTTACTAATTTATTTTGCTAAAAAATGTGTTAATTGGCACATCAATAGTGTGAACGACAACCAGACATGTCACGATGTAGTAGTGACGCGGAAAATTATACTAAAAAGTACAACTCTAGTAAGATATAATATAAAAAAATCAACCATGGAAGATTTTTTGTATCTGTTTTTCATACATCAAACAAAATTGTGGATTAAAACAACATAAATTTTGCGTCGTCACCGGCTTGAGAAAGTAATTGCATAGTAATTAAATAAAAGACATAATAAAATATTTCAATTTAATAAAGATTAAATGTGTATTTGTTAACTAAATGTTTATATATATTAAAAATTTTGTGTGGTCAAATTGCAAACAAGTATGCAACAAATAGACAGACTAAAGCGAAAGACAAATACATACATCTAAGGTAGAATTTTCTGTTTCTTTTTTCTTATTGCAAAAAGAGTTGTGTATGTTATATTTTGTTATTTTTTCGTTTCGTTTCTATAATTCTCTGCGGCATTTGCGTTCCTTTAAAAGATAGCATCATTTAGACAATAATTGATGTAAGTAGTCCAAAGATAATTTCGATATGTTATATATAATTATTTCTATTGTTTTTAGATATTACATTAATTCATATCGTCAATTTGGGAGTATGAACATTTTTATATATTGTATTATTTTAAAAAGAATCACAAAAATATGTTTTCACGATTTTCAGCAAATAAATAGACTAAAGTATAATTTTTCTACAAATTCTTTGAGTTTTTTTCAGTCTACTAGTATTCAGCAAAAATTTTATTAATTTTTAGAAAGGGGTTTCTAATTTCTAATCTACTAAGTTTTAGCAAAACGTTTGCTGAATCTAATAATTTTGTTTCTAAAAATCAGCTCGCAAAACATTTTTGCAAGCACCCTTCTGACTTAAATTTTGCTGACTCAGCAACATTTTTAGCTGACTTTACTAACTTTTTTATTTATGTGTAGCTTTAAAATGAGGTATCAATGACAATCGTAGCTTAAGCCATTAAAAAGATATAAAATATTATACACCAATACTTTTAAAAATGTTTCATATATTGAAACTCGTATTTCAAGATCCGCTGGGATTAGCTGTCCTATATTGGACGAAGTTATACTTATATGATGTTTGGTTGCAATCAGAAGGGGTGGTGGAAATCGAGTGGTTGATTTTATATGTCTTCAGTCAATGAAAAATAAAACAAATTTAAAATCAATTAGCATACTTTTTTATATTCCATTAAACTTATGATGTTTTAAAGCAGCCAACAAAAAAAAAAAAAAGGTTACTATTATTGTAAATATTTTCAAATTTTAAAAAATCGAATACTTAACTTTAAAAATGAATTTTTGTTTATTATTTTAGTGAAACTTAAATAAATGTTTATTACTGCAAAATAAATTAAAAATTTATCGACTTTAATTACACCTTGCGACGGAAGATTGAGCTATATCACAAAGAATACTTTCTATAAGACTAAGTTATTTTTGTTAAAACGACTACTCAATTTGTTTTTTTTTTTGCTATGGGACAAAGCACTGTGTGGCGTGTCTTGTACACATGGTTTGTGTTCTTTATAACTTATTTGTCATTTTGGAGGATAAACCTCTGTCATGTATTATCACCTATTTGTAATCAATTTTATCTCGACAATGTCAAATTTTGTGCTACCAAAGCATCGCTTGCGGGAAGTTTTTTCAATTTAAACAAAAGTGCAGCTGAAGCCCATCGATTTCTCATCAATCTTATACAGAATATGTTCCATCGATTTCAATGTGCGAGAGGTGGCTTGTGCGTTTCAGAAGTGGTGATTCTGACACGGAAGACACAGACCTGGGCAGCCAAAAGGGGTTCCATCTAAAATAAACTGATGAAATCGGGCCAGACGATCACAGGGGAAATATACAAATTGGTACGTAAACCGACCAGAATATGTAACAAATTCACAAAGTTATACATCTAATACTTTTCGAATTAGCTGCTGAAATTTAAACTATTTCTTACAGCAGAAAAAGTTAAATAATTTTTGATCAAAACCATTTCATATTTGTAAGATTTTTAAGAATTGTTAAATAAAAAATTATGAAATACGCCGTAAAAAGAATATACATTTTACGCAATAGAAATGTAAAATATTTAAGAAAGCAAAATAAGCATTGATAAAATAAATATAATTTTTTGTAAATAAAGGCAACAAAAATATTTATGTAACAAAGTTTGTAATGCGTTTGACGATACCGAATTATAATTGCCTTTAACGTGAATTGCTTTAAACCAGGAATAATTTTTAGAATTTTTTCAAGAACTAATTCTTATAAATCCGAATAGATTAAACAAGTTCCAAACCCCTTAATAGTAAATCAAAAATGTGAACGCAATTTTTTTGACAATATGAACCGTCATAATTTGAGCAGCTCTCGATCAAATTGCTGCACGTGAACGGATTTAAGTATACCTACAATTTCAAGTGCACAAAGCGTCATAGATGTGCCATCAACAAATTTTTAGTTTTTTTTATCCCTAAAATAAAAAGATTTTGAAAAATGTCTATATATTTAAAAATTAATTAAAATATGAATTGATTCAATTGTAAACAAATTTTTTTTTTTTAATTTTAACTTTGAACAGCCATAACTTTTGCGGTCCTCGCTCAAATTGATGCACAGTTTTTTAGATTAATACATATCTGCAACTGCTTTTAAAACTTAGCAACAATTGTAATTTTGAAAATTTTTTAAAAATCTTAATTTTAAGCCGCCAAAACTTTTGCGGACCTCGCTCTTATTTAATCAAACCTTTAATTAGATATTCTGTGTTGATATTTTTTTCTGAGTATGCATATTGATTTTATTGTGGATGGATAATTTTTGAGTTTATATGTAAAAAAGCACAATTGTTTAAATCAGCGGCACAAAGAGAAATGAGAATGTATTAGTTATTTTACAAAAATTGAGATTGTATTGGTACTATTGCACTGAACAAAATCACTTGGTTTTTTTTTTTTTTTTTTTTTTTTGTTTGTTTGTTTACATTGTTGTATTGTTTTACTATTTATGTCCTTACGTGATAAAGCTATAGGCGAATAAAAAAGAAATATATATAAGAGGAAATTAAGATGTAATAAAAAAATGTTCTTTAAGAAAATAGGCACATGAGTTCTTTGCCACTAATGTACTGGGCAAAAATTTTGAAATTAACAGATCTCTGTCAATTCCAGTAACTGAATGAAGATCTGAATAACTATTTTTGTAGTGCAGCTTATTTATCTTTCAATTTTTGGTTACAAACAAGCACTCTGCTTCTTTAAAAATATTCAAGCTAAATAAACCAAACCAAAATCCAAACCAAAATCCCACATAATGAATGAAAATAAATACAATTAAAAAAAAATTATAGTAAAATTATATATTATTAATTAAAATATCATTGGTTGTTGTCAAATATTATCTGTGTACTTATTTTATTTAACAAAGCGACATAAACCTGCTCCATCCAATGCTGGCAAGCAACTAAACAATTTATTTTTGGTTTTTTTTCGTTTTCGTTTTCTCTTTTTATTTTTATTTACGTTCTGGTTGTGTGTGTGTGAAAAACGATTTGTCTTCGTTGTTTCAACAAGTGTTTGCGCATCACTGGTTTAAATTCTTAACAAATATATGTTTATTATTGAATAATTCTCTACGTTTGTGGAGAAATTCAGAGTTGTAACTCAATTGGTCTCTTAGTTATATCCATGCCCGTGATAAAAGTATGACAATCGAACAATTTTATAAAATTATATTAAATGATTTTAACAAATTAAAACCCAGATAACTTTTGAACCCATTAGACCAGTGTCGGGCAAACACTTGTTGAAACAACGAAGACTAATCGTGTTTCACACAGACACAACCCGAACGTAAATAAAATATAAAGAGAAACCGAAAAAAACCAAAAAAAATTGTTTAGTTGCTTGCCAGCATTGGATGGAGTAGGTTTATGTCGCTTTGTGTCGCTTTGTTTAATAAAATAAGTACACAGAGAGTATTTGACAACAACCAATGATATTTTAATTAATAAAGCCAAGCGTACTATAATTTTTTTTAAATGTTTTGTTTTTCATTCATTATGTGGGATTTTGATTGGGAAAACGCATTTTTATTTAGCTTGAATATTTTTAATGAAGCAGAGTGCCTTGTGTCTTAAATACCATTTTTAAATATATTTACTTATATTTCTTTATTCATTAAATATCGTAATTTATTTATTTCATTCATTTACACATTTACACATTCATTAATTCATTAACTTTTCATTAATAAATTTTTTTATACATTTATTCATTACTTACATTTAACGCACAAAACCAAAAGTATTTAAATAATCTAACTTCAAAAAAATAAAACAATGCAGAGTTTTGCAACTTTTTTCTGTTTAATAAAAATTAATAATGTTTTTTCCGATTAATTTTAATATTTTTTGAATTTATTAACACCTTTTTCGTATTCAAATTTGAGCACTTTATAACATGTTCATAGAACAAACTTTCGACACAAAATGATACAACAAAGAAATTTATAAATTAATTGAATTTTATAATTTTTATTTAATATGAATTTATAAATAACATTAGTTATAATTTTATTTTAATGCAATACATTGTGTGAAAATAACTTATTTACCTGTTTCTTAAAGAACGTTTTTTATTACCTATAAATTCTATTTACTCACTTTTCTTTATTAAATCATTATTATTCATATACGTACATAAATATATCTTGATTTATTTATTCATTCATAACTTAATTTTAACACACAAAACCTAAAATATTAAAACAATCTATAAGTTAAAAAATTTAAAAATCCCTGAGCTATAATTTTTTATATTAAAAACAATTACAACGCAAGTATTTTGAATTTTGTTGTATTTTATAAGAATTAATATAAAATATTTTTTTTTGCTTTTTGTTTTTTTAATTTTTTAATCCATATTTGTTTTATATATATTTGTTTGCCCAGTACATTATTGGCAAAGAACTCATGTGACTATTTTTCTTAAAAACACTTTTTTTTTATTACCTATTAATTTTCTCTTATTAATATTTCTTTTTTTTTATTCGCCTCATAGCTGAAATTTATCACGTTAGGACATAAATAGTAAAACAATAGAACAATGTAAACAAACAAAAAAAAAAAACAAACAAAACCAAGTGATTTTGTTCAGTGCAATTGTACCAATACAATCTCATTTTTTTGTAAAATAACTAATACATACTCATTTCTCTTTGTGCCCAAGATTGCATTAGACTGTGCAGCTAAAACACACATATCCTCTACAACATACAAGAAATTCATTAAGATCAGGGTTCCGAGCCTCCTTTTTCAATATTTTAAAAATTCATATCTTAGATTCAAATACATATCGTAACGAGTTATGCCCACATGTTACAAGCCCTTAGCTTAACTTGCAATACCTTTCGTTTAAAAGTACCAAGATAAAAAATACCACAAATATCACTGATATTGTATTCAATGTTCAATACATACACAATACGAACTGAAGAATAAAAGAATTTTTGAGTAACCGTTAAAGGTAGATGAAATGGTGATGGTTGGCCAGTAAATTAATATGCAAACGATTTTTGTTTGCTGACAAAAAGAACACCAAATATAATGCTTCTGCTTCAAAAACAAGAATGTAAAAAACTAAAGGCCAACAAAAATCTCTGGTATTTTTTTTTTTTAATCAAAGGAGTATGTAAAAATGTAAATTTTTCCCAGGTAGTAAATGTTATTTGCAAGGATTTTTTGGATAAGTTTGATGGGTCTATCCATATTCACTTATTATACAAACATTTGGATGTACACATGACGGGTGGTGTGTTTCTGTATTGTCTCTATTATTTTTTTTTTTAACCATAAAGTAATTACATTTTGAATGAATTGTGATGAACGAGAAGGATTTTTTGGCAGAAAAAAAAAATGAAATATGAAAATGATATTGTTGATGGTTTTCGCTATGAAGTGTTAAATAATGAACAGGTAAACATGTAAGACATTGCATTGGCAGAAAAAAAAATTATTACAATCAAAGTGTGTTTATACACCCTTCCCTCGCATAACGTGGTTTATTTGAAACACATATTTTTCGTGAAACTGTCCCGTTAAACGAGTCTTATTGTATTGCTTAAATTCTGTGGTTTTTTAAAGTTGCGACTAAATAAAGTAAACAGTGCAAGGTTTACCATTTCCATTACGATTAAAAAATATCCACAATAAAAATAGTAACACTTATTTCCAATTTAATTTAATAAATTTTACGACACTCCATTTCGAAACGTATTTCTAAAGTTAAGTAGGGAAACTTCATACAATACACCATTCATGCATTTATAATAGAAATACACCATTGCCATTTAAACTCCGTCAATTTTAACTCTTCGTCAGGCACATATTTTGAGCACTTAGTTCTGGCACATGGTGTCTGGCCAGACCCCTATACATTTACATGCATTTGTATGGAAATAAGGGCTGTTTGCCGTTAAATTGTTTACTAAGATAGGAAAATATTTGTTATATTTTGTGTTTCTATTTCTTTTTACTATGTTATTAGCTACCTGAGGAAGAAAAAATAGACCTGAAAAAATCTTTGGAATGAAAAGGGCAACAATTTTTTTGTTCTATATATATTTCTCTTTATTATGGGTAAAGTAATAAATGTTTATGACAAAATAGAAAATTATTATGAAGAATACATTGATTTTTTTATTCAGAATTTTGCGGAAGGCAACAAAAACATAAATAATCTACTTTTGAATGTTGCTGACAAACAGGATTGTTGCATTTGCAGCAAAAAAAGCGTGTCTTACGGCGTATTTTGTCACCTTTCTGCAGGCAAATTCTGCAATCTTTTTTGGCAGCTAATGTGTCTGGACCACTGCGTGAAGCCACATTAAGGTTTGCTATATTGAGAGGTCTCCCAAAGAACGCTTCAAATGCTATACGAGTTTTTGGTTGAGCCACAATGTGCGGATTATTGATGCGATTTTCAACGTTGGCCAGTACCAATTGCTTTGCAAGTTTATATAAAAATATGCGTCTTCTTTCTTTTCTTGTATTTTCATCATTTAGCTTACATATAATGTAACTTGCCAATGCCATCACATCAATCATGTTGCAGAAAAACGCGTATGTCCAGCGTCTGGTTGACCGTTTTGTTGTGTAATGAGTTAGCATTTGATCCATCGTATCGACTCCGGCTTTAGTTGAATTATAAATAAAATTGCTTTCGGTTTCATGGCTACGCCTTCAACATGTTTCGTGTAATGCACGGTTGAAATTAAATTGACTGCCTTATTTTTTTTTGGGCACGTAGCTGCAAAGTGCAACAAGATTTTCATGAAAACCAAATACACTTGAAAGAATTGGTCTTCTGGTGCTCTTCATAACTTCCTTAGGAAGACATCTTTTGTTTGCTCGAATGGTGCCAACAAATGCCAGTCCCATAGCAGCAAGTCGTTTAGCGCCGTTCAATGAGGTGAAAAAATTATCAGAAATAATTGTTCTGCCGCTGTTTGCGTAACAATTTGCGAAATACATTAGAACGTTTTCACCTTGATTTATCTCCGATTGTCTCCTTCCTTTCCAGTGTATAGTTTTCCTTTCAATGGAAATTTAGTCTTAGCATCGCATGCCCACCAAACTTTGATCCCATACCTTGCAGGTTTTGATGGGATATATTGGGTGAACTTTGTGCGCCCACGATACGGAAACAACTGCTCATCGATGGTGATATTTTCATAAGGTTCATAATAATTTTGCAGATTTTCATTGAGAAAATTCCAAAGGTCCCGGATAGGAGCTGCTTTATCTGTTTGCTGTCGGAATGCCCGCGTACGACTATTATCGAAACGAATATATCTGGACAGAGTAATGAATCGTTTGTGCGACATAGCCGCACGGAATATGGGCAGCGAATCAGAACGCCACAATATACTGGAGTCTTGCATATTATTATGGCTGAGGCCAGAAGCCAACAAAATCCCAATGAATGCATCTAGCTCAGAGCTTGTCAAATCAATCCATTTTCTTTAGGTAGACTCTGGATGTTCTTCATTCCATTTTCTAATTGATTCTCGCCCATGCCGATTTGTTTCACTAATGATGACGAACGTAATATTGGTTGAGAAAAATGAGCCTTGTTTTTGTTCCAGATTGAAAACGCATGATATTATGCTGGCACAAACGAGATGCAGGGGGTTCAGTTTCGTTCCATTTAGTACCGTCTTTA
>CM037854.1:39162955-39205441 GCA_021234595.1 Delia radicum | reverse complement strand
AAAATACCAAATGCTTTTGAAGTCTACAAGCAAAACAAGCACTCACAAACACACATACAGACTCAGCATTACCCAAACCATATATCAAATTGTCGTTCACACACTTTTTTTTGTGAGTATCATAATGTTTTTGCAGTTAGTTATTTATAACTTTTTTGCTTTTTTATTTTCAATAAAAGTTTTAATTGATATTATCATTGCCGGGATAGGTGAAAATCAATTAAAATATTAATTGATTCAATAAATAAATTTTTTTTTTTTTAATTTTTAGAGTACATTTAAAGGCACAAACTGTTATATCTTCCGAAAGTGTTTGGAATCGGAAATTCATGTTTCGTCGACTTGACAGTTATAGAAAATCTCATTGAAATCGGAAACAACCGATCTGAATGATGTTTGAGATGATATGTGTGCACTCCACAACTGTCATATTATTAACCCTCAAACCGGTCTCAGCTTTGTTGCAAGAACATTTATACAATATTTTCGGCACGAACAATACATTTTTCTATAACATATAATTTTTGATACTTTGTAAGCTAGAAAGTTATGAAATTTTGTACAATCAAGTCACTTACGATTTTAACTATCCAGTATAACATGAGATAGCTCAGATTGTAGAGTGGTTGACTGACAACCTGAATATCCATGTTCGAATCCAGCTTGGAAAATTGTTATTAGAAAAATTTATATATAAAATTTTTTTTTTTTTTATTTAATTTAGTTTATTTTTAATTATTTTTAGACTCATTATTTTTGTCAATACTAGTAAGCATATAGGCAACTACATATTCTTTGATATTACGTAAGGTGTTAAGATATTATATGTTATTATTTTGGGCGACAAAAACTTACCAAATTATTGAGATTTGTAATGACAATTATAAGTACTTTCCATTACCCAATATATAATTTTATAGCCACTTATATGGTAATGATTTTCTACCTTGGCAAGTTAAGACATAAATATAATTTTTTATTTATTTTATTTTATTAATTAATAATCATATAATTACAAATTATATACTATTACCCTAACCGAGCACTAGCTATTATGGCATTCGACGCGTTTGTAGCGAAAACAGACCAGAGCCTCTGGTGGGAATCGAACTAGTCTAAATATAAATACTTGTAAATATACCGGGAAAAAACTTTCTATCCCAAAGAACCGATTATATTTATTTTATTTATTTATTTCTTTTTAATTATAATTAAAATTATAACTAAAGTTAATTAAAGCACTAGCTGCTATGGCTATCGGCTTTGTTGTAAACTTAAACTATATTTGTACAATTCATTTCGTTTTTTTTTTTAATTTTTAATTTTTTTTTATATATGATTTTTGATATTAAGGAGTGTAAAAAATTTATTTAATAACTCTATATTGGTTTTTGAAGGGACTTCTTTTGGACTCAATTCCCCGAAGACTAGTGCACGTCTATTTTCTAAATACAAGCATTCATTTAGCAGATGCGTCATTGTGAGTGGATGTTAAGAACAAAATTGACAGATAGGTTGAGAACTCCTCTCCATAAGGTAGCTGTGGGTTAAGCGTGTGTGCCCGAGACGTACTCTTGTAAACAGTTTGTTCATGGATGTGTTGCTGGTTGTTGGCAGTTGATTTGGTGTTCCAGTGGGATTTAATTCCTTATATGGGTGCTGGTATTCATCCCAAGCTCGCTTAAGAGAGATGAGAATATTATTTTTTGTAGATTTTATAAAGTGTGTTGAAGATTGTGGAGCTCTATAAAAGACTGGAGATATGATTGCATTTTTTGCAGCAGAGTCTGCGTGTTCATTCCCGATTATAGCGGCGTGACCTGGTATCCACAGTACTTTAACTCTCTCCGTTATTTTCAAAATATTTTGTTGTATGATTTTTACAATTTCGGTTTTACAATTAATGTTACTAATTGCTTGAAACAACCCTTAAGATGTTCCATTTGTTGATTTTGAACCATCTGTGTAAATTATTTTCCACTTGTTATTAATCCATTCATTAGTAATTTCCTTTAAGCATTGTTGAAATATACAATTTGGTGTATTTTCTTTCTTAAATTGAGTGAGATAGTCTAGAAACAATTTTTTGTCCAGTAACAATGTTGGTGTGCTATTTAAAACCGGATGTTTTATAAAGTTATAGTTTTTGCACGTTTCATAAAGATCCGTAAGAGTTGACGATATTTTTAAAGCGGTCTTACGATTTTTTAAAAGGTTGACTTCGTATTGAAGTAAATTGTTTTTTTTTTTTTTTGTTTATAATTTTTGGTATTAGGTTGCATTTTAGTAATTCTAGACGATCTTCAATATCTAATAGACCTCCCTCAGTAAGGAGATTTTAGATAGGAGTTGTCCTAAAGGCTCTAAGACTGAATCTGGCTGCTGTGTTGTAAATTGTTTTTATCTTTTTTAAATTTGTTTTTGAACATTTTCCATAGATTGGTAGACCACATTCTATTTTTGAACCAATTATCAGTTTTGTGACATTTAATAGAGTGTTTGTATGGACTTGGCTCTTTCGTGACGAAAGATATTTTATTATATTAAGTCGGCTTTGAAGTTTTATTTTTAGGTGTTCACATTGTGCTTTAAAGGTGTGTTTGTTGTTGAAAATGAGACCTAGGATACTGAGTTCTTTTGTGTTTTCAATTAAATTTGTATTAAGGTAGATCTTAGGTTCAGCACAATTGAGTTTTTTACATATATGGAGGTGTTTACATTTGTTAAATGATATTTATGAACCTGAGCAATTAAACCATCGATCTATTGATTCCAATGCATTTTTAAAATGTTCTGCTATTGCATTTGTTGTTTTTTTATTGCTTATTAAATATAGGTCATCTGCATATATGCAGTAGTGAATTTTTTGGTTGTTTATTATTTCATTAAGATTTTCAAAAGCGATTGAAAAGAGTGTCGTTGATAGGGGTGAACCATGAGGAATACCACTGTATATTGGGTATGTTGTTGATAAGCATTTGTTAACTTTTACTCTTAGTTTTCTATTAGTTAAAAATGATTTTATATAGTTAAATATTTTAGGGCCAATTTTCCATTCATAAAGCTTTTTAAGTACTAGGTGAAACCCAATTCTGTCAAAAGCTTTATCAAAATCTTTTGAAAGAATTGATAGATGGTTCTTTGTTGAGAGATTATAGAACACTTTATTTTGGTTCAGATCTTGTCGTTTTGACAATTTATGATTTTGATGATTTTTGCTGGAAATTTTGAAAACAAAAATCTAAATTATTTTTATTTTAAATTTAAATTAATACTTTGAACTTAAAATCTAAAAACTAGCCCTCTGGTTATTCTACATATGAAAAAAAAAACGGCATTGACATTTTGCTAACTTTTGTAACAGTCTTATATATCAAATTTGCATGTGTAACAACATCGAATTGTAATTATTAGACTATTATAAAAATCATCAAATATGTCTAATCATATGACGATAAGACTATATGAAAGGGTTTGGGTTTATAAGAATTAGTTCTTGAAAAAATTCTAGAAATTATTCCTGGTTTAAAGCAATTCATATCAAAGGTAATTATAATTCGGTGTCGTCAAACGCATTACAAACTTTGTTACATAAATATTTTTGTTGCCTTTATTTACAAAAAGTTATATTTATTTTATCAATGCTTCTTTTGCTTTCTGTTTAATATAAGATTCTTAAATATTTACATTTCCATTGCGTAAAATGTATATTTTTTTTTATGGTGTATTTCATAATTTTTTTTTTAAACAATTCTTACAAATCTTACAAATATGAAATGGTTTCGATCAAAAATTATTTAACTTTTTCTGCTGTAAGTAATAGTTTAATTTTCAGCAAATAAATCGAAAAGTATTAGATGTATTAGATTAGTTACATATTCTGGTCGTTTTACGTATCAATTTATATAGGTCCCCTGTGATCGTCTGGCCCGATTTCATCAGTTTATATTAGATGGAACCCTTTTTGGATGTCCAGGTCTGTGTCTTCCGTGTCAAAATCACCACTTCTGAAACACACAAGCCACCTCTCGCACATTGAAATCGATGGAACATATTCTGGATTAGATTCGATGAGCAATCGATGTGCTGTTGGTACAAAATTTGACATTTTCGACGTAAAATTGCTTAAAAATAAGTGATAATACACGACAGAGGTTTATCCTCCAAAATGACAAATAAGTTATAAAGAACACAAACCATGTGTAAAAGACACGCCACACAGTGCTTTGTCCCATAGCAAAACAAAACAAAATATTTTTGGATATGTACTTATATATTAGTCTTATCCAAAGTATTGTTTGTGATATAGCTCAATCTTCCGTCGCAAGGTGTAATTAAAGTCGATACATTTTTAATGTATTTTGCAATAATAAATATTTATTTTGTTTAAGTTTTACTAAAATAATAAACAAAAATTGATTTTTAAAGTAAAGTATTCGATTTTTTAAAATTTGAAAATATTTACAATAACAAAAAGAATATTTTATTGGGGATTTTTGAATTTTGTTCATCGTCTTCTTAGACAGTGTGCAATTAATACTATAATTAATATGCACATATTTTTCAATTGTTTGAGATAGGCGTGGTAGAGAAGATTAAGCATACTTTTCTAAAAATCATAACTACATTGTAAATTTTTATTGAATTAGACTGCGTTTTGAAAAACCTTTGTTTTCTTTTTGTTGGCTGCTTTAAAACATCATAAGTTTAATGGAATATAAAAAAAGTATGTTAATTGATTTTAAATTTTTTTTATTTTTCATTGACTGAAGACATATAAAATCAACCACTCGATTTCCACCACCCCTTCTGATTGCAACCAAACATCATATAAGTATAACTTAGACCAAATGTAGGACAGCTAATCCCAGCGGATCTTGAAATACGAGTTTCAATATAAGAAAAATTTTTAAAAAGTATCGGCATATAATATCTTATATCTTTTTAACGGCTTAAGCTACGATTGTCATTGATGCCTCATTTTAAAGCTACACTCAAATAAAAAAGTTAGTAAAGTCAGCAATAAATATAGCTGAGTCAGCAAAATTTTAGTCAGGAGGGTGCTTGCAAAAAAATTGCTTCTGTCAGCAAAAGATTATTAGATTCAGCAAACGTTTTGCTAAAACTTAGTAGATTAGAAATTAGAAACCCCTTTCTAAAAATTAATAAAATTTTCGCTGAATATTAGTAGACTGAAAAAAACTCAAAGAATTTGTAGAAAAATTATACTTTAGTTAATTTATTTGCTGAAAAGTGTAAAAACCTATTTTTGTGATTCTTTTTAAAATAATTTACAATACGGCACAATATATAAAAATGTTCATACTCCCAAATTGACGATATGAATTAATGTAATATCTAAAAACAATAGAAATAATTATATATAACAACGAAATTATCTTTGAACTACTTACATCAGTTATTGTCTAAATTATGCTATCTTTTAAAGGAACGCAAATGCCGCAGAGAATTATAGAAACGAAACGAAAAAATAACAAAATATAACATATACAACCCTTTTTTGCAATAAGAAAAAGGAAACAGAAAAATTTACCTTCGCTTTAGTATGTCTATTTGTTGCATACTTGTTTGCAATTTGACCACACAAGATTTTTAATATATATAACATTTAGTTAACAAATACACATTTAATCTTTATTAAATTGAAATATTTTATTATGTCTTTTATTTAATTACTATGCAATTACTTTCTCAAGCCGGTGACGACGCAAAATTTATGTTGTTTTAATCCACAATTTTGTTTGATGTATGAAAAACAGATACAAAAATCTTCCATGGTTGATTTTTTTATATTATATCTTACTAGAGTTGTAGTTTTTAGTATAATTTTCCGCGTCACTACTACATCGTGACATGTCTGGTTGTCGTTCACACTATTGATGTGCTAATTAACACATTTTTTTTAGCAAAATAAATTAGTAAAACATTAGTAACATATTAGTAAAACATTATTTCAAAGAAGTTAAGTGCTGAATAAGTATAACTAAAATTTTAGTTCAAAACATAATTTTAGCAAAAAGTTTGCACAAAAATAGTATACCTGATTTACAAGATGCTTTACTAAATTTTTTACTAACTTATTTTTTTGAGTGTACTTAAAATGAAGTTTTACTAGGGCACACATATTATTCACTTTTCCACAGCAAAATACAATGTTTTTAAAAAGCGCGCTTCAAAAGCTGTATTTCAAATAACTGTTTTTTTTTTAAATTTTGTAAAAAATATATGTAGTAA
This sequence comes from Delia radicum, assembly GCA_021234595.1. Lineage (NCBI taxonomy): Eukaryota > Metazoa > Arthropoda > Insecta > Diptera > Anthomyiidae > Delia > Delia radicum. The sequence continues at coordinate 39,199,186 of CM037854.1, read as the reverse complement.
ATATATGCAAATTAAACATATGAAATGAAAATTAGCACAGATATTAATGATTCATTTTTGAGAATAATATTGTTTTCGACCTTTAATTGTGCAATGAAAATGAAAATTATTCAAGTTCGAGGCCATACTCTATATTTCTTCATTAGGATATTTCCTAACAAATAATCTATAGAGTTTTTTGTTTTCAAATTTGTTGTTTGACCCTTTCAGGAATGTGTTGATAGATCTATTTCATAATTATCAAAATTAAGGATAAATGGAAGTGGTGCATACCCCTGCAACTATTTAAAAAACAAAAAAAAAACTTGTGCGAGAATTTTTAACAAAATTTATAAATTTTTGTCTTTTGTTTTATTGAGCTAAAGATCCTTTATTTATAATTATAATTATTTATTTCCAATATTTCGTCTTCGCTTTGGAAGACTTCTTCAGGGAAAAAAAAAAAAAAAAAAAAATTTCCCTGAAGAAGTCTTCCAAAGCGAAGACGAAATATTGGAAATAAATAATTATAATTATAAAATAAAGGATCTTTAGCTCAATAAAACAAAAGACAAAAATTTATTTAAAAGATCGAAGAAAAATAAGAAAATTTTTCAAAATTTATAAAAATATGTAGCAATCGAATGTTTTTCAAATGATTTATAGAGTTTTTATGAAAAGGATATATAACAGCTATTCGAGTCCTTGCTGCGATCAAAATATAAATTGGCACACACAATGCCTACTTTATTCCTTGAACAATTACTAATTCTTGGAAGAAATTAATGGGAATTTTAGCTTTATTCAAAATTTACAATTCGGGATGTATGGTAGGTGTGCGTATCCTTGCGCCGATTTTCTCGAAAATTATGTTTTTTCTAATATTGTAAAAGAAACCAGCATACAAATTGTCATGCAAATACGACAACTCCTTCTATTTTTGTACATTCTTTATATGAGCACTGTACGCCCTCTGTTCTGAATCACTCATTTTAAAGTTATATACACAATGTTTGTAATTTCCCCCAAACTTTTTCTTTAAATACGCTTTATGACTCTCTAATTTTTCAAGGAAAAAAATTTTTTTTCATATAAAAATTTAAAAAAAAAAATCATTATAAAACCAAACTCAATCAAGATGAATTCAGAGGGACCAGACAAATTAATTCGTTAAATTGAGGTTCGTATTTACTGCAGTAAATTTTTTTTAATTTCTTTATTGTCTCAAAAACATTAAAAAATCTTATAGACTATTTTAAATATTGTGAATTTATTTAATTTGATTAGTAAATATATAGTTTGTGACACCTTTGAGAAAGGATTTCTGTGTTCGGTTCAAAATTTGTTAGATTTCAGGAAAATTTTATAAATTTTGGAAATTTTGCTAAAAATAGTAAATTATATGAAAATTTGTTTGTTTGCCTGTCAAAAAATGTTCATCTTAACCAAGGATTAATCTGATGCAAGTTTGTATTAACAAATGTTACATCGAAATTGTTATAAAATCGCCATGAATTTCAAATAAGTTATAACCAAGGATTAGTCTTAATCAATTTCTACTTACTGTACGAAACTTCTAGAAAGAATAATTTAAGACACAAAAGTGTAAGAAAAATTTTTCAATTTTTTCAAGAATTAAATAATTACAAAGAAGGTTTCGATATTTGAGCCATATAATTTTCTTACTCTTTTTATGAGTTTTTGAATGAAAAAATCTCTTTTTGATGAACCATGTTCACTTCATTTCTAGAAATATGTTTCTATCTAAGTTTTTGAACTCGTTTGCTGGAAGGAGCTTTTAAATTACATAAAAAAATCGTTTATGTTTAAAATTCAAAAATATATATAAATAGTAAAAAACAACTTTGGGAATTGTTATTAAATCAATTAAATATAAAAACAATAAATTATATTGCACATTTATGAAAATCAGGTTAATAATATTTGAAATTTACCTCAAAATGAAAAAATTTCATCTCGAAACTTTTTTTCAGCAATAAAAATTTTTTTTTCAGCACAAAAACAGTTTTTAAACACAATTTCTTGTTTATATCCATAAAATTGTTTACATAAAAAATTTGTTTTCGCTTCTAATGCTGCGAAGAGCTTCCGACGAGGTAAAATAATTCGACAAATTTGGTCAAAATTTCCACTATGTATAGTTTTACGTTTAAAAAGAAGCTATATATAATGCAAGAGTTGCAAAAGATATTAAGCCTCATAAGGTCAAAATGGTCTTAGTTTGCATAAAATGGACCACAAGGACCCCCGAAGTTCAAAAAAGCGAGTAGCATAAATATGAATAGCTTTTAATAGATCCAAACAATATTAATGGTTTATACATTAAATTAAATGTATTTTATTTTAGAAATCTTGAGGTTAAGAAGAAGAATAAACGCTTTTCTCTAAAACTTATAAACACTATTAATTTTTAAATTAGACTAGACAAGTTTCTGCCTTTTTATGGGCAGGCTCATCAGTGATTTTCCATTTAAATTGTATAATTATTTTAAATATTTTTCCATAGATATACAACATTATATAGTTGTAACTTAAGTCCATTAAGTTACAGCGTTTTTAATAAATTTAAGTAAATCTAGCATTAAATTTTTAAAATTTTCCAAGCCTACACCAGGCCTTTTGACAGCACGTGAATCTATAGGCTGTTTAATCAGTTATGAATTGAGTTATGAATTCCAATTCTTACAGAGAATGGACACCAGGCCGTATTTACCAACAAGTAATACAAGTAATACTCCTGCACATGCTGGTGAATTTCCAATCTATGAAACAAAATGTCAGATTTGAAAAAACTGGAAAAGTAGATTCCAGAAAAGTATCAACATTTCTATACAGAGATTTTTGCGTGGCCATCAACTTCAGCTGACAAAGAATAAAAAAAATCATGTTGAATAACTACCGCTTGTTCCAAAAATCTTTGGATTTGTGTTTAAATCAAAGATGTCATCTCGAAAAAGGCATTCGTCCAAAATTTCAATTTTATATATCTGTAGGATAAAAGCAAAGAAAAGAAAAGTTATACATGTTTTTAATTTTTAACCTTTATGTTCAGTTTCTTCACCAAGAGAGAGTTTTTTGGGAACAAATCGATTTTTTGTTAATCCTGAAAAGTTTTACTTTATATACTTGTGACCTTTTAGATATGACGGATTTAATTGCATTAGGTCCGTTAACTTATTTCAAAAACTTAACTTTCACTTAAACACGGGTAACTAACCAATCCAACAAAAAATATTTTAATTACAAATGTTATGTTTTTGAACACTCTTTTTCAATTATTTCCTTAAATGTTAGATACAATAAAGTGAACGGGTAGCGGAGCGATCACAGAAACATGTATCCAAATTTAAATGTTTTCGTTCGTGTGAGTTTAATCCTTACTTTTAAAAATAAAGATTGATGACATTTAACACTTTAACCTTCGCTTTACCAAAGGATTTTATGTACGTCGTTTACCAATACCCACCGGGGTGACCATGCACTTCTATACAAATGCTTATGGGCGATGAAGCCTGGATTGTCTCATAAAGTGAAGAATTTTATTGTTGTTAAACTTATGATAAATAAGAGATTTTTTTTTGCAAAGTAGATCAAAGTAGATCTGTTACAATAACAACAACAATTCTGAACATTAGGGCTATAACTTTTTTACATTTTAAAAAAAGTAATAAAACTTTTAAATTTGGAGATTTTAAAAAATCGTTTTTGTGTTTGAGGTTTTTATTCCAAAATGACGCGAACAATTATTTTTTGTAAATAACACAACATTCACAATCGCGTGGTGTTAGTGCCATATATAGTTATAGCCCTTATGTCTCACTTACTCATTTCTGATATATTTTTTTCTAACGGTATTTAAAATATATGTTAGATGCATGTATAGCAATGCAGATTGACTGGCATCCTACAAGATTTGCTCGACAACAGGAAGACAAGGCTGCACCTATAAGAAATGTATTCGAGATGGTATATTTCAACTTGAAATCGCATTATCGACCACACGAGTCAATTACAGTGAACGAGCAGTTATTCGGAATTCGAGGTCGAACACGTTTCACTCAGCACATGCCTTCCAAGCCCGCTAAATATGGTATCAAAATCTGGTGGGCGTGTGATTGAAACACGTATTATCCACTTCAGGGGCAAATATGCACCGGAAAAGTGAACAGTGTAAGGGACACTAACCAAGGTGAGCGTGTTGTAAAGGATTTAGTTGAAATGTACAAAAACACTGGAAGAAATGTCACCATGGATAGTTTTTTTACAACAATGCCGTTAGCTAAGGAGCTGGCCACTTGGAAGTTATCGGTTCTAGGCACAGTAAAAAAAAACAAGAGATATGATCCTAAAGAATTCAAGCCGTCCCGAGACCGCGAAGTCACATCAAATCTATTCGGTTTCGCCGAAAATGTTACATTGGTCTCCTATGTCCCAGCCAAAAACAAATCAGTTGTTTTGTTGTCCACGATGCACAATGACAAAACTATTTCGGGTCCACAAAATAAACCAGAAATAATTCTATATTACAACAAGACTAAGGGTGGTGTGAGCACCATGGACAAAATGTTGTCACAGTATTCCACAAAACGAGTAACGTTCCGCTGGCCATTAGCATAGTTTTTCAATATTGTGGATACGGCGGCCCTTGCTTCATTTATAATATATAAGGAAAATATTGGAGAAAAGTCTGTAAAGCAATCGCAGCGAAAGCAGTTCCTTGAGAGCCTTGGTGAAGACCTATGCCGACCTCTTATTTTGACAAGGTCGAAAATACCACAAATCATTGTAAGATTTTCAATCAGATCAGCCATGGAATGCATTTTAGGTAAACAAATTTAAAAATCAAAAGAATTGATAACAAAGCTTTACTTTTCAATTGAACCAGTTACGGCTACGGACCAGGATGATGATTTTGAAGCCGATGAAACTCCGGAAAGGGATGCAACTGGTCGCATCAAAATAAAAGGCAAATGTTATATGTGCTACTCTTCTAAACAAAGAAGAAATACACGACAAGTTTGCATTATGTGTAAGAAGCCCATTTGTGCAGAGCACAGAGTCAGTCAAACTAAATGTGAAAAATGCCACTAGTGCTCATTAACATAATTAAATTAAATAAATATTATAATTACTAATGTGAATAAATTACAAATGAAATAACTATTATAAAATTCTTCTTTATGTTCAATTTTCTTGTATTTTATTAAATAGTCACCCGGGTGGGTATTGGTAATCCACGAAGTAAAATTGACAAATATTAGAAAAATCTTTTAAAAAAATAAAAATGTTAAAATGTTTTTGCAAAATTCAAAAGAACTCAACATTTTGTTCAGTGAGTAGAAATTTCCCCTAAATCGGAGAAAAATTAACAAAGTTATTAGCGAAATAAAACTAAAATGGTCACCCGGGTGGGTATTGGTAAAGCGAAGGTTAAATTAACTATTCATAGGATTTTCTTGGAGTATATTGATATCAACTGTTTTGTCCAATATCCAAATGAAGTATATTTCCAGAGAACCAGTAGAAGACACTTACCACAACAGAACAATTTATTTGACTCAATGTTTAACCATACATAATACATTATTTTTTATTGAATTTTCGTGAAACTGTGAAGTGAAAAACTTTGAAAGTTCTTTCATTCTGCTAGGGTCCATAAACGGTTTGACAGGTTTTTGTGTGGATGAGTAACATTTCAGATTTTTATTGAAACGAAAAAAATTTTAACAGGCCTAAAGAAGTACTCATACTGTGCTCATTGAGCACCTGGTGCAATTAATATCAAGGGCTATATTTGCTACTATCGCTGCAGAAACATTTTTTTTATTTAGTATGATTTTTCTTAAAATAAAAACTTGTTTTCTGCAGTTTTTAAAAAATTACCGAATTTCCAGGTTGTGGTCAGGTTTCAATCCAGTAAGTATCCACTTTCTCTGAAAGTTTTTTCTTTCTAACTACAAATGTATTACGATTTTTATACAAAAAATTAGCTTAGGAGAAAATCATGCCGTTAATTTCATATATTTTTGCTGAAACCACATCAAGCCTATATGCAGAATCCAAAATTTTCAACAAATAACAGCGCCATTTTAGGCGATATGGGTCAAAATTGGTTTAGAGGCTATCTCAGAAACTAACCTATAAAGTTTAAAAAGTTAAGGCATAAATTATTCTTGTTACAAAGATGTAACAACAGTCCAAAAATTAGTCGTTTTGAGCTTTTAGATAAAAAGATATAGCGATTTTCGTTTTTCGAAAATCGCGAAATCGAGCGAAAACAAACCTTAACTTTAATATATGTTGACGAAACTTTGAAGCTTTGATAGTGTTACCAAATATAATATTTCTGCCAAGTTTCATAAAAATCCGTCTACTCGTTTTCAAGATAAGATGATGTCCTTTATATGTATCCTTTTAAAGTCCTGTATGCCCTTAGAACAAACTTAGAGTATTTTCCAAAATTTTAAGCTTTAATCTTCCTTCGTGTGGAATATATATGGTTTCATGTTAACAGAAATGTGTTTTAAGGACTTTTCAAAATTGTGGTTGTTTCAAAATATTTATTTTTGAAATTACTGAAAATTTTAACTATAACGCTTTCTCGCTTCCAAACCATGACAGGTACACAAAACATTCATTCGCAAAATATGTGGATAACTTCGTTCTCTATCGATATAGCTTACATTTTTATAATAAAACACTTTTTGGCGAACTTATGGCCAATTTAAAATACCCCGCCTAGAGGCGGGCTTGCCGGTTAAAGGGTTAATATATAAATATTCCGGTTGGCGCATATAAAAATCGCCAAAAACGACCCTAATGGTCACTAAATATGTGGTATATATTATATAAACGGTATTAAAATTGCTGTATTTTGATGTATTTATAGGGTTCGGGTCGAAATCCTGTGTATAACAAAATCCTGTTTTCAAAATCCTGTTATCAAAATCTTGTTTTCAAAATCCTGCTTTATTTAATACTGTTTTACTAAGTAATGCATTTCATAATACTGCTTTACAAAATACTGTATAACACAATACTACGAATTCCGTATTTATATATTGAATTGATTTGGTTTGTCAAAACTAATAACTGTTTTTGTAACCATATTATTCGAAATAAAAAGGTATTTATTATCAGGACATTTAGACCTTATGTGGTTTATGCTTTCCTCATGTTACCATTACGTACGATAATCAATTCGATAGAAGTGTTAACATTTTTAAAAGTTTATTTGCAATCAGCCTTCCAGTAGTCGTAGGATGTTCAGAATTGGCTAATATATTATGATCGACATCCTCTTTCATAATTTGAAGTACACTCAAAGAAACAGCTTTATCATATTTATGAAATGTTTATGATTTATTTTGAAATTTATGAAACTTTTAATATAAAAAAACCAATTTCATTATATTTTTGAAATGCTTCACTCTTTATATGAAGGATAGGTCGTATTAGTAAGAATTTCATTATTTTTGTGTAGAAAAAACTTTAAGAGACCATGCCCAGCAAAAAATAACCTCGATTTGGTAAGCAGTAACAATATTTATATGCGTCCAAGTATACGGTTAACCGTCTTGCATACAACAAAGCAATTGAGAAGGCATTTTGCTGTGCTTCCATGAATTCACTCTTTTGAGGCAGTAAATAATGCATACAATGAAGCATTAATGTTGTAAATACGAAAAAGAAGCGCTTCCCATTTCTTACGAAGGCATGATAGTGCCTCATGCCTTTGTTGCTGGTGATATGGTCATTATAATTCTTGTTGTTAATGAAATGTTTCATAAATATTGATGAAATTGTTACATTGGACGAAAATTTATGAAACTTGTATCTGCATTTCTCTGGGTGTACGTTTGTGTGTAGCTCAACAATAGTGTTTTTGGGAAACCCTAAATACACAAATTCTGGTTTTAATTATTAAAATAATATTTTTCCAATATGAAAAACCCGTTAGGAGTAGAAAAGTGTTTAAACCAAATTCAATATGAAACCTATAACACTATATTTTATAACAACTTTGTAAAAATGCAATATATACGATACAAAATTTGTAAAATTATCTTAAAGTCAAATAAAATTGTCTTACATCTTCCTTTAATCTTTGTTTAAATTGAAAACCAAAATTAGGAAATCAAATATAAATTTTGTTTGAGTAGTAAATGTTTATTTACCATTTATTTATGTGTATATCTACACAAAAATTGTTACTTGTTGTAGTAAATTTGTGTCTTTGTTGACAAAAAAAAAAAAATAGCAAATATGTGTATATTGCCTTAATATCCTGTCTACAATTGAATTGTTGTCTCGATTTATAACTACCTACATACTTCCAACATGCTACTGGTTGTAGATATGTGTCGATATATTTTTTTTTTTGGCAATATATGTTGCAGGCAGGGTTGTCAGATTTATTTTGCTGTTTTTCGCCAAACAGAGTAATGAAAATCGCCAAAAATCGCCAACAGTTTTTTGCTTTACACTGTAAAAAAATGATTGTAAATTTACTACTATAAAACGAGTAAGGTTTCATGTATTATTACGCAAATTCGACAAGTTTATACATCAAAATGCGTAAAACTATTTTGCGCAGACTTTCATATACAATAATACACGCTTACCGTATTTTTACCCACTATGTGTTTACAATTAAACACATTATGTATAAAATTAATACTCATTTGTTAAATAACATTTTTACGCACAAAGTTTGTAAATATACTAACTTGCAATAGTAATAAATACTCAGCATTTTTAAATTGAAAAACAAAAATCAAACAAATTCAAAAAGATTAAATAAAACTAAAAATTATTAATTATTGTTTGTGTTACTATGCCAGAAAGATAAATTATTTAAGTGTATTTCATATATTTTTTTTAATTGTATTATTTTCTTTAAAAAACTATTTTTAATTCATTTAAAATAATTTTCGTTTCACTAGTGTAAGATTTCTTTAATTTTTAACATTGCATTGTACATAAACAGAACATTTTATATATTGATTGTTAAGTTTTTTATATAATGCATTATTAGTAAAACTCATTCTAAAAAAAAATGTTTGATTTATTCTGTTTTGGTGTGTTTTTCTTTCTTACCACAGCAATGGTAAATATACGCTTTTTTGGGGATTTTTACGCATATAAATATGTACTTTTACGTTTATAAACATGTATTTTTACGCATTTTATAAGTATAATTGCACGTAAATGATGTTTTTTTTACACGAAAATTTGCTAAAAAATTAATCATTTATTTATTTTACCAACTTTGTGTTTACCAACTTACTTTCAATGTGCGTATTTTTTTCATTTACACACATAGAGCAAATTTACCCAACTTATAGTAGGAGTACCAGTTTCCTACTATAAGTTGGGTAAATTTAGAGTGCACTTTTGCAATAAAAAAGTAGCCAAAAATCGACAAAAACAATTTTTTGAGATTTTGATCGAAGTAAAGCACTCAAAAAACACGTTCTAATAACGAAATAAAAAAAAAACTTGCTATTTCAAAGTGTAATTTTAAGCAATATTACTACAAAAATTGATTTTTTGGTAGTTTTTTTTTTATTAACAATTGGCTAACTTGCTTGTTAAAATTTTTTTTTTTATGATTTTTTTTATCTACTGATTTTAAAAAGCACTGGATAAACATTCACATTTTCTATGCTTTTTCCAAAATTCCATGTAGTCAACAATAGTCTTTGAAGTTTTGCAAAGAATTCGATTAAATAAAACAGACATGAAGCTTTATATAGTTTTATTTAATTTTATATGGCCATACACTTAGTTATATAAAATTTCATTTGAAAAATGGCCAAATTAAATTGTATCACACTTGATCTATTTGTATCATATTCGATTTATTTAGATGCAATTGGAAGTGATTTGATATAGTTTTGCAAAATTTTGCCCTCATTCAATTTAATCAAATTATACGTTATACCATAATATTATATCTAATTTAAAATAATAGGATATTATATGGTCTATATATTATTTTAAATATAAATATCGCATGGTTCCTTTTGTGGACATTGTGGTGTAATGGTTAGCGCGTTGGACTGTTACACAGATGGTCCCGTGTTCGATTCCCGGGACGACAACATAAATTTAGAAAAATAATATATATGAGTTTTCTATCCCTCATATGTATCGCAGCGTCCGCCTTCGGTGTTCCCATAGCACTTAACCCCACTGAAGTAAAATAATGAATCAGGGCTATGACACAAAAAAGCTTCAATAAATTCGGCAACTCCACATCAGGTGGCGAGCAACAACTGTTCTAAGACTTATCTCGCGCACCACCTTTCATCTTTACACTATCCCCTTTCCAAAGAAAGCAACGCATTAATAAATAAGAAGAATTTCCTGAGTGGTGCTTCTCTTTAAAAATAACTAAAAAAAAAAAAATTCAAAACATTAATATAATTTATGTATATGTTAAAAAGTAAATATATTATATTTTAAAGGCTACAAACGAGTTTGCTACATTTATTCAACATTTCCGGTGAAATCCAGAAAACTTTAAATAAATTATTAAGTGTTCTATTTGAAATGCAGAAAATTTATAGTTGATACAAAATTGTTTCCTTTGTAATTTAAGAAGTTGTAAATTAATTAGGGATTTCTTTTCAATTTTTAAATTAAAGGGCAAATATTATAATTCTGGCCCTATGTTCCAACTAGGAATCCCAGGAATTTATATATATATATATTATAATTGGCATGACTTACTTAAAATTCTTCTCAATTCAAAAGAATTAGTTACAATTTAATAATATGTTTGCAATTTTATAAATTGCAGATTAATATATCAAGCTTTCCGCCAAAGATTTAAATAGAAAAATTACAAATGAAATTAACATTTTAATATTATGTTTAAGAGGTAACTCAAGCTATCCACTCATATATGCTATTTACAAATTATTGTAAATTCTCTTTTGAAAATGACATTTCGTATCATCAATACTGGGAAATTGTATATATTGATGGATAGGGGTGGATAGCGTGTGAATCAACCTTAAGACAATAACATTACAAATGTTATACATTTAAATTGCAAACACCAATTTAATTTGTAATGTTCCACATGTCCAAAGAGATATTTAATTTTCAACTTAAAATTTTAATTAAACACTTTAGCTTCGATGTAAAATTAAATTTTAATGTGATGTCATACAATAATTACTACACTTAAATAAAAAGTCTGTAAAAGTTACTAAAAAAAACTGTAATTGCTACAGAAAATTTTCTAATGTTAGGTCATCATATCGTTTTGTTAAGTTTAGCAAAACGTGACTTTAGCTTTTTAGTAAAATAAAAGTAGTAAAAAAAAATTAGTAAAAGTAGTAAAAAAAAAAAAAATTATTAAACTCTTTATGGAAATGGATTTGATAAAATCAACCAAATTTTTTACTAAATATTAGTGAAATTAATTTAGTATATAAATTAGTAAAAATTACTTATAATTAGTAAAACTGTTGCAAAATAAAAATGGAAACAGAATTGCTAATATCTACAAAAAATTTGACTAAATATAAGTAAACAGGATTCTTATTACGTTGTGGCGTTGTGGTGTAATGGTTAGCGCGTTGGACTTTTACACAGAAGGTCCCGGGTTCGATTCCCGGTGCCGGCAACATCAAAATAATATGTATGAGTTTTTTCTATCCCTCATACGTATCGCAATGTCCACCTTCGGTGTTCCCATAGCAATTAACCCCACCGAAGTAAAATAATGAATCAGGGCTATGAACCAAAAAGCTTCAATAAGTTCGCTAACTCTCCATCAGGTGGCGAGCAACAACTGTTCTAAGACTTATCATCTCGCGCAATTACAGTGTTGCCATATCTGAAGCCCTTCATCTTTCCCCACCTTTCATCTCTATACTATCCCTTTCCAAAGAAAGCAACACACTAAATATAGGAAGTATTTCCTGAGTGTTGCCTCTCTTTATAAAAAAAAAAAAAAAAAAAAATTGAAAATTTTGTGTACTTTTTTGTATTGTAGACTTCCGCATGTTGTAATACTAGTCAATTGTAGTAAATAAAGAACAAGAACATAACATAAAATGTTTAATAAATACTATTACAAAAATTTTATGGATTTCATTAAATATGTTCCAAAAACTTTGCGACGTGTCTTATTTAGAATTGCATTCAAAAACAAAAGTTTGTAAAGTCAGCAAAAAATTTTGCTGAGTCAGCAAAATTTTAGCCAGGAGGCTGCTTGCAAAAAAATTGCTAATGTCAGCAAAATCGTTTGCTGAAAATCAGCGAGCTTATTTTTAGCAAAAAAATTAGTAGATTCAGCAAAAGTTTTGCTAACACTTAGTGGATTAGAAATAAAAAAGCCTTGCTAAAATAAATAAATTCTTTGCTGAATGTTAGTAGAGTGAAAAAAAACGCAAAAAATTTGTAGAAAAATTGTAATTTAGTTAATTTATTTGCTGAAAATCATAAAACATATTTTTGTGATTCTATTAAAAATAATTTACAATAATTACGAAATATAAAAATTTTCATTTTCCCACATTGACGACATGAATTAATTTAATATCTGAAAATATATAGAAATAAATATATATAACATAACAACAATTTTCTTTCAACTACTTACATCAATGGTTGTCTTAATGATACTATCTTTTATAGGACGCAACTGCCGAAGATAATTATAGAAACGAAACGAAAAAACAACCCTTTTTTGCAATAAAAAAAGGAACCATTAAAATCTACCCTGTCTACATGTCTGTATATGTTTGTTTGCAATTTGACCACACTGGATTATTAATCTATAAACATTTAGTTTAGAAATACATATTAAATTTAAATATTTTATTTTGTTTTTTATTTAATTAATAGACAATTATTTTCACAAGCCGGTGACAACGCAAAATTTAAGGTGTTTTAATCCTCAATTTTGTTTTATGTATGAAAAACAGATACAAAAATCTTACATGGTTGATTATTTTATATGTCTTATTAGAGTTGTACCTTTAGTATCATTTTCATCTTCTCTACTACATCTGGACATGCCGCGACATCTGCTTCATTCTGCGCATATCTTTCAATCTGGTTGTCGTCCACATTATTAAAGTGCTTATCAGCACAATTTTTTTTAGCATAATAAATTAGTAAAACATTAGTATAATATTAGTAATACATTAGTTCAAAACAGTTAAGTGCTGAATAAGTATAACAAAAATTTTAGCTTAAAACAGAATTTAAGCAAAAAATTTGCTAACAAATAGTATACCTGATTTATAAGACGTTTTACTAACTTTTCTACTAACTTTTTTTTTGAGTGTTGAATGTATTTATTATAATTGAAAATTATTTTGAATATTCATATGTACATTAAAATTATTATTTGTAGGGAAGAATAAACGTAAAAAAATTATTAATTTGTAAAATAAGAATAGCAAAAAAATGTTAATAAAATATAATAGTTTACTAAAATTAGTAATGTAAAATTGAAAACTGATTTACTAACTTTTTTTGAGTATAGACGAAACATTTTCTTCAGCGAAATAAATTTGTATATGAAGTGATGCTAATTAATATATGACATATGTAGATATATATGCCACATCTGCGGTAATATCAATCAACATATATTAAGATAATAATATGTATGAGACCATATCAAACATTTTAGAATAACCAAATCCAATATAAACTTTAATATATTAAGCGCCATCATCCATATCAAGCTATATAAAACTATATGTTTTTATATAATCTTATATTAAATAAGATATGATTGTATATGAACGTTTTCGAATAACCAAATCCAAGATAAAGTTATATATAATAATATGCGTCATCTCCCATATCCAGCTATGTAAAATTATATGTTTTTATATACTCTTATAAGTATTAAATAAGATATTTTTGCATATGAATATTTTTACTCTAAAAGAAGCTTTATTTAGCAAAATAGCCCAAATTAAATGCAAATTTATAACATACAATTTCTTAAAGCAGATTAGCAAAATGTAGTCAATGGTATACACAAAAAAAAATGCTCAAATATTGCCAAATTACTTGCACATAAAAAATCGTTACCAAAAAGCTGGCAATATATCAATTTAACAAGATATTTCAAAAAAAGTAAAAAAAAATTTAGTAATATTAATTTATATTCTAATAAAGTATATAAAGTTTTTGAATATTTTTTGCAAAAAATTATATTTTGTTGATACATTTATAGTTTTTTGGAAGGTATTAAAAAAAAAAGGTGTCAGTCGCCATTTCAAAATAAATCGCCAAACCATATTAAAAACCCCCCACGTTTGGCGAGAAATCGCCATATCAAATTGACAACCCTGGTTGCAGGCTGTGTTACATATATGAGTGTTAGTATAAGTAATGGAGTATAAGTTAATACGTGTGTGTTGTGAACAACTGTAGGTGTTTAAGGAAACAGGAAGTTTGTTTTTCAATATATGTATGTGGTAGGAAAAGGAAGGGAAAAGTAGTGAATGTATACAAGTGTGCGTCTGAGTGTTTAGACTGGTGTTAATATATGAAACGCATTTTTAATACACACACATACATTTGATAAGTATAGTTTTAAGTTATTTACTTTTACTTTTTTTTTTTGTCTGCAAAGCAAATATTTGAAAATAAAGTGTGTGTGCTTAGGGCAACACCTACCAGGAATACAAGAGCTTGGCCATAAATATATTGTATTGGTTTATTTACATGGACACAATACAACACAATACAGATTTTGATAAAAAAAAAACAATAATTTGGGATTTTATTAGGTAAATATAAGAAACAAAAATATATTAAAAACTGTGTTAAATGTTACTAAATAAAATAAGATTATATGTACAAAGGTGGTTTATACCCCAAAAGAACTCTATTACACTATTCTATAAATTTCTGTTTTTTGATTGACATCCTCTTGTAATATTTAATTTTCGCATATTTATTTATTTACGAAGCTGATCATAAGTATTACAAAACTTTTATAATCGCACGGTTTATTTTCGATATATTTAAACTTTTCGTCTCCACGATATCGACCACTTTTGTCTCGATATCGTGGAATCGAACTTGTAGTGTTAAAAAGTTTTTATAGTTCTAAAATCTTCTGAAGTAAAGAATTTATTTGAGTATAATATTTATTTTCGTGATCAAGGATGATTTCAGGATTCTGTAAGGGATTGGAACATTTTTATTTTAAGCTTAAGCCCTCTAGTTTTCACCGCAGAATAGCAATTAAACAAAACACAGCAACAAAAAAATATTTTGCATTAAGGTTGCAAAACCATCGATTATTTCTTAAAATTTTTTCAAAACAATTCACACTTTTGACAGTTAAAAGAGTGGTGTACAAAACAAAAAAAGTTATGCAATGAAGGGTTAAAGATAACAATTTGTGAAAAAGTTAGCAATCTTCAAGCTGAATATAAAATAAAATTATTTTCTTGCTTAAAATGTAATCATTATTAACAATATAGAGAATGGCATTAATTTATATGTTAAAAATAAAAAGACCTACTTTTTCATATAAAAAGGAAATATTTATATATTTTCCAAAATTTCGGGTTTCTTTGCAAATATTTCAAGGAATATTCAACGGTTTTATGACTTTAATACAAAATATTGTTCGTTGATGTGTCTTGGTGATGTTAAATTAATAAAAAAAAAAATCAATTAACTGCAGTAAACACTAAAAAAATTAGAACTTTCCAGTTCCAAAAGTATCCTTGAAAATAAAACAAGCATTCCCTATAAAAAAAAAATTATATTGTAGCTTTATGTAGTCATATCAATTTCTGCATGTAATCTTATAAATCGGAAATATGGGGCTATCCAATTCTATCTATTTGTACGAGCTTAGATATAATATGTTGCAATTAGACTAATGTCCAGTACAATGTTATCCGAATTATGGCCCAATAGAATTGTATTAGATTTATCGGTTGTTTTTCAATTCGTATCAGTCTAGATCTGAACTGATACAAATAGTTTCAATTATATCAAAATAAAATATGTACGTAAATAGCCGCATTTTAACCTGATGTAATTGTATATAATTGTATCATAACCGTATAATTTTATATGTAATCTGCTACATCTAAATGTAATTGGATCTGAGTTTTAGTATGATGAAATTCCATTTAATGTTATATTCTTGTTGTTATGTAAGTGCATGAAAATATACACAATTTCATACAAATGTATGTTCATCCTATCATATCTGTTAAGTCCACTATATTACGAAATATATTATTTCAAAAATATTTCGATAAACCTTTTGAAGTTTCAACAAAAGCCTATTAAATATATTTAGTTTAGAAATACACATTCTGGTGTCCTGGAAGTAGAAAATTTTACGTCATATTGCTTAAACGATGTATATTGTCCAGTTGATTATAGAAAAAATGCAAAACAAAAATTTCGAGAACATTAATAATTCGCTACCCGTATTTTTTTCGATTTTGTGTACAAAATTGAGCTTTCAAATTTGGTTATGCTAATCACATTTTTGTAAAATATTCATAAGTACTATTTTAATACAGTACTTTTGGTCTACTACATCATTTTATTTAAACCATATAATAAATAAAATTTATTGTTTCCAACCAAATGGAGCTTATTGTACCAACATAAATCTTTGTAAATTTAATAAATGCTTTTTATATAATATGCTGAACATTTCCAAACTTCTTGGTCAAAAAAAAAAAAAATAAATAAAAAAAAAAATACAATTACACTACGAATGCCAACTTCAAACGCGGGTAGCATTTAAAAGTACCACTAAATTAGGTTTGGTTTTTCTCCATTATCAGCTCAACAATACCTATTGTGGTACGTGAAGAGATTCGTAAATTTTTGAAATGCGGGACAGGCTAATATACAGTAGGGTGTCCAAAAACATATTTGTTGATCTACGCAAAGAGGTACCAAATTATGAAGATGGTGTCTATCATAATATAATGACAACATTTCAACATCCTACGACAACTGGAAGGATGTTGAAATGCTGAAATGTATTTCAGCCAAAATCTTACAATTTTTGATCTTCCCATCGAATTTGATTATCAGATTTGACATATAGTCAAAGTTTCCTGATTTTTGATATTAAGGATCTGTTTATATAAAAAATATATATTTTTTTTCTTTGCTATTTATAAAAAATTGTGAACATTATTTTGAAAACAGCTGTTATTCAATGTTGTAAATAATAATATTGTAATATAAACATTTGAAAATATTTTTTAAACTATAAATATACAAAAATTTATCTAAAACGCCTTAAGAATATTATGCAGGTTAATTCTAATAAATATTTTTTAAAATTGTTATGCATTTGTTTAAAATAATTTACTAACATTTACAGATTTTTTTAATCAGTTATTATATTGATTTATTTAAAATTTCATAGAAATTTAACCATAAAACCGAAATATAGTAGTTTACATGTTTCCGTTACAGTTATTATAAACTTATATTATATTTAAAAAAAAAATAAAAAATATATTCAAAAAATTCGTGTTTGTTTTTTTATTAAAATAGTTGGTTTATATCAAAAATTATTTCAATTCAAACTAAAGATTACTGAAAATGTTTATACATGTAGTGTGTAGAAAAGGAAAACAAACAAAAACAAAAAACTAAAATAATTTCCAATAATATATAATTTTTATTTTTACTGATCTATTGCTCAAATTTGAACATTTATTTTTAATTTACTGTTCTCTTGTTCTTGCGGCTTTTTTAGTTTTTTAAGCAATATTTAAAAATATATAATAATAAACATTTGATTTAAATGAAAAGTAAGTTGACCGGATATTAAGTGATTTATCATTTATGTTAAATTGCATTTTCAGTTAATTTAAGCTACAAACTATTTTGAGTGCACTGTAACTGTAAGACTGCGTGGTCAATAAGTGGCATAGTTTATTGAAAATGTATTGAAAATAGCTTTTATATGATATATATCATAGATGGGCATATTGCAGTACCAGTAAAATTTCAGTAAAAAAAAAATTACT
Source organism: Delia radicum (assembly GCA_021234595.1). NCBI lineage: Eukaryota > Metazoa > Arthropoda > Insecta > Diptera > Anthomyiidae > Delia > Delia radicum. Next base: position 39,181,166 of record CM037854.1, on the reverse strand, counting down.
GGTTACTGCAACGAAATTTTCATTACCAGTAAACTGTTACTGATTACTGAATGAAAATTACAGTAACCAGTAACGTTTTACTGATTACTGAAATAAAATTGCAGTACCAGTAACGTTTTACTGATTACTGAAAAAAATTCCAGTACCAGTAATGTTTTACTGATTACTGAAATAAAATTGCAGTACCACTAACGTTTTACTGGTTACTGAAAAAAAATTGCAGTAACCAGTATTTTTTTACTGATTACTGAAAAAATGCAGTAATCAGTAAATTTGTACCAATAAATCATTTAGGCACTTGATAGCAATTAAATATACCATCTAAAAATGAGTGTTATAAATAAATATGCCTACACGCAAAAAACAAAATGTGTATTATTATCTAAGTATTTAGGTAAAATACAACTTGAATAGTTGTTTGGTTAGTTACACATTATCTAAATTAAAAAATTATATTTTCTTAGATAAGTTACAAAAGAAAAAACGTAGGTAACTTAACAAATTTTTAATTGCTTCAGAATGGAATGCAACAAAAACTACGGAAAGTTAACAAAAACGAAAAATATATAAATCTATATTCATTTTTTTATTAACTCTCAAAAAATACTTTTTAAGTTGTATTTTACCTAAGTAATTCGATAAAAATACACTTTTTATTTTTTGTGTGTAGTTATCATTTTTAAATTTGTTTGTTTAAAATTCCCAGCAGGAGTTCAATTACAAGGCTACTTTTAGAGAGCCAAAATCGGTTTATCAAAGAACTTGCTTCTAAGCTTGAAGAAGTTGAATATGTGCGCGTAACTGCGGATGTGTGGTCAGGTGGAAAAAGATCGTTTTTTGGTTACACTTGCCATTCGTTAGATGCTAAAAATTTCGAAAGGAAGTCTCTAGCACTGGCTTGTCGAAGATTTAAGGGAACCCATTCTTTTGACAATATAACGAAGATAATATGTTTCAGGCCCTCAATTTGGTTCTATAACTACAGGACTATCAAAACATTTTCCATGTGCGAGCCATACTGTAAATCTTCTGGCTACAACCGATTTTCAACAAAATTATGAATTCTTAAGTCTGGATTTAAAAGATGTTCATAAAAGGTCTTTCGACAGGTAAACATTTACTTTATTTTAAGTACACTTTTCATTTATATTATTTACATTTATAGATGCACACAGCTCTAGAACAAGTGCAATAGACCAACTTCTGCAGAAGTGGTCACTGAAGTTTTAAGCGCCAATTTAATAACTCCATGCGTTACAAGGTGGAACTCACTTTATGATTCCGTTAAGAAGTTACTGAGATACAAAACCAATTTACCCGAATCGTGTTATCGTCTGGGAATTCCCACCATTCTAAGTGATGAGGTTGAGTACTTAGTGGAATACATAAAGCTTATGGAGCCTATAGCAGAAGCGATCGATTTCTTCAGGGCGAAAAGACTATGTATGTTGGTTACTTTGTTCCTACTACAGTGTCTTTAAGAATAAAACTTTGTCGTTTGGAGCGTGCGAACTTTAAGAGTTTAGCTGAAGTAAGCGAAAAAAATGCAAGAATCTTTACTCAAAAGATTTGAGAAATATTTCCTAATGAAGCTTGAAGCTTCGGATGCTATTATTGCGGCTATATCTGTTCCTGAAATAAAATTAAGATTTTTAAAAGCTTTGTTGAAAACAGCGACAACACAAACAAAAGATGAAGTGAAGAAAATGTTCAACACTTATATACATAAATATGGCAAAATACCCGAAGCTGAAACTCGTGCCATACCTGCAATAAAACAGAAATCATTTCAGGAAACAGTTTTATACCTGGTCGAACAAGACACGGCAACAAAGTGCCTAAATAATCACATTGCCATTAAAAACGAATTTCTCATATACAATACTGAATTACAATCATCTGCACCTGTAGAACGATTGTTTTCATTCGCTGGAATTGTAAATCGTTCCAGAATACAAAAGCTCAGCGATGTAAATTTTTAAATGCTTGTGTTGAGAAAAGCTAATAATATATAGTATCAATAAAAAAAAAATAGTATGTCGACCAATTCTTGTTATTTGAAAACTGAAAACGTTAATTTTTAAGTGCGTTTTAAACCTATAAATAGAAATTATGATTAAAATTTGAAAACGCAAGGTCAGATTTTTGACTTTTTAACAAAAAAGTAATGGTACGCTTTAATTTTTTAACAAAAATTGTGATGCAATTTAATAAATTTGTTTTGTTAACATTTTACTGATTACTGCATTTTTTTCAGTAATCAGTAAAAAATTACTGGTTACTGCAATTTTATTTCAGTAATCAGTAAAACATTACTGGCACTGCAATTTTATTTCAGTAATCAGTAAAACATTACTGGTACTGAAATTTTATTTCAGTAATCAGTAAAACGTTACTGGTACTGCAATTTTATTTCAGTAATCAGTAAAACATTACTGGTACTGCAATTTTTTTCAGTAATCAGTAAAACGTTACTGGTTACTAAAAATATACTGCAGTGTGCCCATGTATGATATATATATTAAACTCAAAGTATTTCATAGGTATAGTTAACAAAAATGCTTGTACATTTTAGGAAAATATTTGTTGTTTTGTAGAAAGAAAATATTTCGTAAAATGAACGTATGTCATTTCGTTAGTTGTTAGTGTATTTTCTTTGCAATACTCGCCATATTTTTGCTTTTTACGAAAAAAATTTGTGTGCAACTAAAATATCTAATGTTTAAAACAACGAAAAAAATTTATAGATTTACGAAATGTTTTGTGAAATTAAAAATGTTCGTAAAATTATGTAAGGTTGGTTTTTTACGAAAATAAAATCATTTTATTTTCGAGAAATCTTACAAGTAAAGCCAAAACATTCATTTATGGAAAAAAGATTTTAAGGATACTCGGAGATTTTAAGTACTTTGTTGTTGCCCTGCGATTTCTATAAAAAATATAAAATGTTTAAATTAAACATTTTATAATCAATGAGTAAAGAACACACCGTGATTTGTTTATATAAACATTCCAGACGCAACTTTACCAGGAAAAGATGTTAGGGACACGCAAAGCTTTAAAGGGAAATTTATTGTCTTCAATATACACTAGTGGTCAAAAGTTTTGAAACTGATAATCGCATTTGTAGTTTTCATTGATTTATTTTCTTCAAATCACACTTAGTTACTAAAATTTATTTTTTTCATATTTTTTCATATCATACATTGTTTTAAGTTAAACAAATAAAAAAATTAATTCCGTTAAATTAAAACAACAAAACAATTAATAATTATAGATGTAATCATAAAGGTGGAAGACTTCGTCAGAGAAGATCGGAAAATCAAGACTTTTTTACGAAATATCCCAAAGCATTTCCCAGAGAAGCTAAAACTGAACTTTTAATAGATGCCAGTCTTGCCACCATTAAAAGAAGAGCCCGAGAAATGGTTTTAGAAGTTATAGATGTACAAAACACCCGTTTGTGTCGGAAAAAAACCGATAAGCTCGGGTTGAATTTGCACGCACCCATTTGACCTGGACTCAACAGCAATGGAAAAATGTATTGTTGTCAGATGAGTCTAAATTTAACCTCCGGGATCAGCTGGAAGAGCCAATGTTTCAAAGACCACGAGGCGAAAAGTTTAATTCCCAGATACATAACCGCCACAGTAAAGCACGGAGGTGGAAACATTATGGTGTGGGGGTGTTTTTTAGGAAATGGGATTTGCCCAATTCACCGCATTTCTAGCACAATGACGACCACAATGTACAGAGATCTTTTGAGTTGTTATGCTTTCGCATGCTGAATGGGAAATTCCACTCTCATGGACCTTCCAGCATGAACAACGACCCAAAACACACGGCGGGGGTTGTAAAAGTTTGGCTGAAGAAAATTAAATTAATATCATGTCGTGGTCGGCAATCTCCCGATCTCAACCCCGATAGAGAACATGTGGATAATTGTAAAACGTAATATCGGCACTAAAGTATTCCGAAATGGTGATGAACTTTCGTCGAGTTGGAGAAGCAGTGGAATGAAATTTCTGACGATTATATTAAAAAGCTCATTGCCTCAATGCCTAAGAGGTGTTCAGAAGTTATAAAAAAATAATGGCTACGCTACATAATACTGATCGTTAAAACCATTGTTTGTATTGCCTGTTAATTACTTTAAGAGTTGCAAATGTTTTGAACACTGTACTATCGCCTTATTTTGCTAAAATTACTTTTTTTATTTTGAGAAGTTATGAATAATTTTTTTGTATTTGTAAAATAATATGCTCCCAATGCGCACAAAAACGGATGCGGATCCGTTACGGACCCGTTCCGGATCCGTAATAGAGTTTAAAAAACGGAATCAGTGTAATCGCGATTTGACAGTGTAATCGCTAATTGTTTTTACTTTACTATCAAATGACTGTGAATTTAATAATAATAATAAAAAAAATTAAAACAAAAAATTCATCACAATATTAAATCTTTTTTTATTAAAACCACGCAGTGGATTCCGTTTTATTAAAATACACGGGTCCGCAACGGATCCTAATATGATGTCCGTAACGAGTCCGTAACGAATTCAAAAACGGACATAAAATCCGTTTTTTGGATCCGTTTTTTTAAAGAATTTCTCCCGCTTGCGGATCCAAAACTGATCCGTAACGGATTCCGCTACGGATCCGGTTTATGAAAACAAACGGGTCCGTCACGGATCCTAATATGATGTCCGTAACGAGTCCGTAACGGATCCAAAAAACGGACATAAAATCCGTTTTTGAATCTGTTTTTTCGAGAGGAATTTCTCCCGCTTGCGGATCCGTAACGGATCAGTAACGGATTCCGCTACGGATCCGTTTTATGAAAACAAACGGGTCCGTAACGGATCCTAATATGATGTCCGTAACGAGTCCGTAACGGATCCAAAAAACGGACATAAAATCCGTTTTTGAATCCGTTTTTTTCGAGAAGAATTTCTCCCGCTTGCGGATCCGTAACGGATCAGTAACGGATTCCATTACGGATAGAAAATACGAAGATGCGGATCCGTTACGGATCCAAAACGGATCCGTTTGGCACACTGGGCTATAACTGAATTTAATAAAAAAAACAAAAACTTATACCACAAATCTTTTTGATCAAAAAAATTATGATTTCAGTTGCAAATGTTTTGAGCACCACTGTACATGAAAATATAATTAAATTGGCTACACTAAATATTTTACAATCAATTAGAAAAGTACTCACAGTGCTAACACAGATGCTAACTTTACAGGAGGGCTCTCCTTACTATACAAACCATTGCTAAATAATTACCATTTTATACGGTTAACTCCCATTAATTGGTATATTATTTTTTTTTAATTTAGTAACAATTAATAGCTCAAACATTGTAAGAAAACACTTTCTGCTTTAACGCAAATTTTAATAACAATTTTTAATTTGTTACATACATTAGGAGTGTGAGAGATTAATGAAAAAAATTTAGATACATTTGTGCTATTCATTTGTTATTTTATATGAATAGCACAAATAACTTAAAGTTAAAACTACTGAGAGAAAAAAAAATGAGAGAACAAACAAAGATTTGTGAAGGTTTTGTATTATTTACAAAAAAAAAATCGTATGTGCTTCATCTACAAAATTGTGTTCGCAATATTTATAAATTTTTACGAATTTGAAGTTACAATAGCAATTAGCGAATAGTTTTTAATATTCAGAACATGTTCAAAATTAAATTAACGAAATAAACTGTCGTAGTTTTCTATATGAAATATTTTGAGCGTAGAGCTGTCATTTATTCTTGTTTTTATTTTGATCAAATGTATAACCGATCAAAAATTTTTTCAAGCGACTATTTTTCAAATATTATCAAATACTATCATATAGTTTTATAAATTTTGCATACTATCATAAAATTTTATAAATTTTATTTCAGTAACGGTATTTTAGGGTCAACAATATTTTATTTATTTCGGTAGCGGTTTTTTACATTAAATGTATTTTACTTATTTCGGCAGCGGTCTTTAAGATGTAATGGTATTATTGTTATTTCGGTAACGTTATTTTGGTGAAAGCGGTTTTTTAGTTTCTTCGGTAACGGGTTTTTGAGGATAATGTTATTTCAGTACTTCACGCTATGTCATTGCGCCCCGATATTTTTAGCACCATTTTGCATGAATTCTAACGACTGGCCAGTTTATAATCAAGCTTTGACAAAACTATATCTATTACCAGCGATTTTTTATTTTTTTTATTTTATGAGATATTTCAATTATTTCGGTAACAGTATTTGAGTTATTTCGGTAACGGTATTTCAAACATATTGTTTTTTTACGGATAACGGTATTGCATTAATTTCGGTAATGGTATTTTAGGGGTAACGATAGTCAGTTGAAAGGTATCGCCTGTATCGCCTGCAATCCCTGGAATTTCAGCCCAATAATCGAAATCCCTTATTGATTTATTAGATCATATTTTGCATATTTGCTCTTAATACCATATATCACAATATTTTGATCTTAAGAGCAAATTTTTAAAGAAAAAAAACCCTTATTTTTGGGTATTTTATGTATATTTTAGAATAAAATCTATTTTTTGAGCATATTTATTTGTTTATTAAGTCTTTGGATACAAATCCTTACAGACAATTAAACAATTAAATTCTTAAATCTATTTATTTTTCTCATAAAAGGAAAAATTTAATAGCATGTTTTTAAATTCATTTATATTTAAACTAAAATCTAATAAGCAATGTTTACATTTTTACAATATTGACAATCAAGTGTTAAAGAATCATATAAAATAAGAGCCCTGTCAATAGGTTCATTTTTCCCATATTCAGTACGATGTGTTTTGACATAAAAATATTCATGATATCTAAGTGCATAGACTGGAACACGTAAATGTATATACGACAACAATAGCGGACAATCAATGGAACCTGAGATAAGTCCATGCATAAATAAAAGCGATGAGTTCATTCTACGTGATTCTAATGTTTGAAGGTGTATTAAGTTGCATCGATTTTCATAGGATGGCACTGGGTCATGATAATTTATATTTTGCCATGCAAATTTGATAAATTTTACCTGTAGCTTTTCCAGGCGATTTATGTGAACTGCAGCATAAGGGTTCCATATAAAAGATGCATATTCTGGTTTCGGACGGACAAACATTGTGTACAGTAGTTTTCTAGTGTATGCATCACTAAAATCTGCAGAATTTCTTCGGATAAATGCTAAGACAGAATATGCTTTAGGAATTATGAAATTCAAATGGTTAATGAAACAGAGATCTGAGTCGAAAATTACTCCCAAATCATTGATTTCATTAACTGTTTTAAGTGTAAAATCTTGAATTTTATACGATGATAGAAGGGGGGAATAACATCTATAATAACTCATATCATAACACTTATCAGTATTAAAGTTAAACCATTTCTCCATGTCCAACATACAACTTTATCAATATCACGTTGCAAAACCACGAACATCATTTATGCTCGATATTCTATTGTAGACCTTGAGGTCGTCAGCATATAACAAAAATTCGCTATGAGAAAAACAAAATTGAATATCGTTTATAAAGAGGTTAAAAAGCAACGGTCCCTAAAACGCTTCCCTGCGGAACTCCAGAGATAGCAATATATGCATAAGATGTGATATTTTCTATTTTACAATACATACTCTGTTAGTTAAGTATGATTTTATATCCATTTAATAAATTCGAGTGAATTCCCAATAAAGAAAGTTTTAGCACCAACACTTCATGTGATACACGGTCAAAAGCTTTTTTAAAGTCTGTATATATAACATCAACTTGAAATCCTGACTCTAAATTAGAGTTACAATACTTCGTAAATACGGCAAGATTTGTCGTCGTAGATCTTCCTGAGACAAAATCATGCTGTGAATGATTTATGTAGCGCTTAACTAAAAATGATAATTTCTCACAAATAATATGCTCAAATATCTTTGATATAGTCGATAATTTGATATTGGCCTATAATTCTCAACTTTACTTTTCACTCCATCCTTAAAGATTGGTTCAACCCAACTAGTTTTCCATTTAGGAATAAAATGACCGGTTTTCAAATTATCCAGTGCAAGTAAAACATCATCCATATTCACCAATAAATTTCCCAAATCAAGGAAAGAAGGAATATTACTAAAGTGTTCTATATTCGGAGTTTTGAGAGTGTGTAACAAAATTATACGAAAAAATCAGCAAATAGATTTGCAGTATCATGAAGCGAATTTGCAACTTGTACATTGTTGTATGTCATGCAACATGGAAATGACGACATACCCTTTTTTGAGCGTACAAATTGCCAAAAATGTTTAGGATTAGATTTTATAGACGATTCCACCCCTAAAAGATATTGTTTATATAAAACTTGTTGAGAAAATTAAATTCTCTAGAATATTGATCATACTGCTGTTTATCCAACTCATCATTCGTGGTTCCACACTTTTTCTGATACTTATTTCTCAGATTCTTTAGCTTCTTAAGTCCTCTGGTATACCAAGGAAGTTTATGAATCCTTGGTTGTACCAAAGGTACATTTTCAGACAAAATCCGTGTTACATTCTTCAAAAAGATATCATAAGAGTTTACTAGATTATGGGAAAAAATACCTTTCCAATCTATATTACTAATTAGATTGTTAATTTCATTAAAATTGCATAAATTATAATTAAAATTTACACTATCATTAAAATTTTCATATTTATAAAATTCTATTTCAATATTTAAAGCAAAATGATGAACATTCGGTTTGCATATATAGAAATTACTTTCCTGCAAAGAACATTTAGAATCTGCATCTAAAATACTAAATCAAGTATATGGCCAATTTTATTAATCAAGTCATTTACCTGATGTAGACCAATACCTAACAAACTGTCAATTATAGTTATTTCATATTCGTGATTTACATTACAAGGAAAAAGGAGCTGACTATCAGGAAATTTAGACCACATAACATCTTTTAAGTTAAAATCGCCCATTACACATACATTACTATGAGCGTCATTTTGCTCATAAATATCAACTATATTTTCAGCATGATACAAATATAAATTATTAGACGATTCCGGAGGAATATACGATACGCACAAAAGCAAATTTTTGTTCAAACCATTAATGGAAATGCAACTTGTTCAATTAAAAGAGAATCATTTTTCAGAGGCATTAATTTAGATTTAAGATTTTTTCGCACTGCAATTAATATACCACCACCTATAGAAAGGCCAGTCGCATTACGATCTCTGTCTCTACGGTAAACATGAAACATATTAAGATTAAAATATTCGCCATCGAAGAAATCATTGTTAAGCCATGTCTCAACTAGAACATATATATCAAAAGAATTTTGGGATGTAAAATCGTAAACTGAATTTGCTTTAGTACGCATACCCGAAAGATTTTGGTTTTGGTAATAGATAAGTAAAGAAGACGAAATATTATCATTTTTATCAATTAAGTTTTTTGATTCAGTCCCATTGAACGAGGAAAAAACTTAAATGGTCTTAGCCTCACATTAGAAGGCCAAAGAGATGGACTCAAAAGATCATTATAGTAATCGCTTGTAATACCTAATTTAAAATTAATATATTTTAAATTTTCCAAAGATGCATCCTTTTTCACAAGCTTAAAGCATTCTAAATGTTCTTTGCCTATTTTCAGATGACGTGAAACATAATCAATAATTGTATCTTCTGATACACTCGGCTTTAAAGAAGATAAGTGTACCCACTTCTTTTTCAATGCCACATCTAATTCAGTATTAGAATTTTCGCCAATACATAACACCTTTCTAGGTTTTCTTTTTCTTCTCCTTTTCGTAACCCAGTCAGTATTGATAACTTCAGTTTCAGTATTTACAGTAGAAAATACATCAGATTCATCATCTAAAATAACAGTAACAGCATCTTTAGGATCACGTGTATCCATGTTCCCCTTAGTTTTGATTTTCTGTGATGTACAAGCAACAACATCAGCAAAAGCAGCACGTTGTTGTTTTGTTAAAGGCTTAGCAGTATTAACAGCATTACTTACAGAACTTGATAAAGGCGCAGAAGAAAACAAAATATTTGTTTGATCGTTACTAAGTACAGACTCATCGGCCAACTTTCAACTTGTTATTGGTACATTCGGCAAGTTGAGAGATTATTAGTTTTAACTCTTTAATCTCTTTCGTTAGATTACTCACTGAAGAAACTAAATCAGAAGTGTTGATAAACAGTTCTCACAATTATATACTTTGTTTTTGCATTATTCAAGGCCAATGGCTAGATCATCTTCAACATTAGCACAAATTCTATGATACTTGCATTTACAAATATTACCAGAAATAGAATTTTGTGGAATTTTTTTAAAACACTTTGTGCAAAGCGAAGACATAATAAACGAACCTTACTGTGCAAGGCTAAACTGTTACTGTTTTCACGTGTTTCTTTAAAATTTTATTGTTTTTAAATTTTTTTATTATTTTTTATTTATTATACTTAGTTTAGTCTTCAAACTTTTAACACAAAATGGTGACGAATGTTGTCAGCCAAAATATAAATAATTATGTTGCCAATTCTTAGCGATTTATCGACACAAAAAAAAATACTATTTATTGGTTATTTTTAAACTGATTTTAAAAAGTTTAAAATATTTAGAGATTTATTGCAAAAATTTATTTAAAAGAACTAGAAAAAGTTTGCAAGTAAATTTCATCTTGACTCAATGATAACAAATCAAAGTTAATACTTAAGTGTTTAACATTTCCGATATACTTTGATTTGGTGAGTTAGATAAGAAATATTTACAATTAACACCATTTTATAACTAATGTATTTTTAAGCGATTTTTTTTTAGTTTGATATAATGATGTTTAGTAGAACTAGAACAAGTTTAAATAAATAACTTTTAAAGTCGACAACTTATAAGCAACTTTTTTCTTTATCCGACAACGTACATTATTACTTCCGGCTACAAAGTTTTAGAAATCGGTCCACATTTACAAAAGTTACAAACCCCAAACCTTTTTTATACACGAGGTAGTCAACTTTGACAACACACTTTGACGTACACATTGTATTAAAACAGGGTAACTCAATCACAATATTACAAAAGATTATCACCTCTTTTACAATTTCCAATTTGATTTGTACCGATCGGATAAGTAGTTTTGAAGTTCTATATTTATTACCATTACTTTGCAATATCTGTCACTGTGCGAAGTAGTTAATAAAATAAATACCACTCATACGCTAAGGTGGACCTTAATATCAAATATAAACATGAGAATAAAATCAATCATAAAAATATCACTCATACGCTTAGGAGGACCATTGCATTAAATAAATATAACTCATACGCTAAGTAGCCACAAGATTCAATACAAATTTATATTGAAATTTAGTTCTTTAAATTTTCTAGCACAATTATGATAAATAAATTTATGCTATCTTCCTTATTTTAAATGGCAAATGCCCAAAAATAGGCGAAACAAAACAATTACATCATTTACCGTAAAGACAGTCAACAGAAAAGCAAATAAGTGATTTCGGTAACGGTAATTTAGGGTTAACGGTATTTCAGTTATTTCGGTAACGGTTTTTTGCGTTAAAGGTATTTTACTTATTTTGGTAACGGTATTTTAGCGGTAACGGTGTTTTAGAGATAACGGTATTTTAGTTATTTCGGTAACGAAATTTTTTGGATAGCGGAGCAAATTTTTAAAGAAAGAAACTTATTGTTGGGCATTTTGTGTATATTTTAGTACAAAAGCTATTTTTAGAGCATATTTTTTATATTTTTCTGATAGATTAAAAAATATATAAAAAAAAATATATTTAAACAAAATCGATATTTAATTAAAGCTTCAAACTTTTTCACACAAAAAGGTGGCGAATTTTGTGAGACCAAATATTAAAAATTACTGTTGCCAATTCTTAGCGAAATATTGAAGTAAAAAATTTAAATTTGTCGGTTATTTTAAACTAGTTTTAAAACGTTTGAACTATTTAGAGATTTATTGCAAAATTTATTTAAAAGAACTAGAAAAAGTTTGCAAGTAAATTTCATCTTAACTCATTGATAACAATAAAAGTTATTTGCTTAAGTGTTTAACTTTTCCGATATACTTTGATTTGGTAAGTTAGATAAGAAATATTTACAATTAACACCATATGGAACGAAGAATGTTGATGAATTCGATTAAGGAAGGTGGCTTACAAATTTTTCTGTATTTTCTCTATTATTCAAGGTAAATTGTCACTAACAAATCATTATTTTTGCTATTAATTCAGAAAAATGTTCATGATCTTTATTCGAACAAAAATAACCTCTCACAATCTTCATTATAAAATGTTCATTAAAATTAGAAAATTTTTAGTTTTTAATAAAAAAGGTTATTTTTAATTTATTTGTTTTATTCGATTAATCGCCAAAAATTATACTAATTATTCGTTATTCGAAAATCATGATTTTTAAATTGTTTCGTTCGAAATTTGTTTTTGTTCGTTCGATTAATTGAATAAATTTTATTCGTATGACAACGCATATATGTATATATATCATTTCAGTAGGATCTTCTTCTCTTCTTCTTCATTTCCGCTTAACTCCCTGTGGAGCATAGGGCCTCAGAGGATTCTAAAATACCGTCTTAACATGAATTGGTTCCTCCCAGATACGTGGAGCTTGCCGCTAAAGCGGGAGGATTTGACAAACGTCTGTGACCTTCTGGGAGATTATTATTTTCTGTTTGCGTTATAGTCATGTTTTTGTTGACTAGTTTGCCAGGATTTCTTCGATGCATGTAAGGACAAAGAAGATCTTAGTGGAGCCTGACACTCGTTTTTGACTTAGAACAGCCGTAGGCTTCCTGGAAATTTATGGGCGCTACCGTTGACTTTTATTGGTTCTTCCGCTACCATCCCTATTGCATTATCCAGCCATAATAGTGTCGTAATATGCTTGACCCTATTCCCCGAATATGTCGGGTTGGCCCAAGAACAGATGAAACGTTGCTCACATTTTCTAATATCATAGCGGGTGCTATAATATCATTGCCCGGTGTCCACCTGCCCCGGAGGGTCGGAGTTAATCTTCTTAGTTAGTTACAAGAGCAAGGATTGGTTCTGGACTTTACCAAGTTAAAGACGATCAATTCCGTTACCTTGTCTGCCTAACTCTGAACACCTCAGTAGGATGGCAGAACATTTTTAGTTTAAATCGCCAACACAAATGATTGCGGTGCACAGCCTTCCAGTAGTCTTAAGATGTTAAAATTTTGCCAATATATGTATTATAATCTACACACCCTATTTAATAACTTCATGTACATTGGCTTGTTCCATTTACTTTGGAATTCACATACTATTTTGGGACATAGTAATATACAAATATTAGACTTTAAATACGGGAATAGTTAACCAAAGAAAGATCTACATTTTTCTGTTACGGAAACGATACATCTTTACATATAACAATGAATAGCTCAATATATCGTTTTCTCCTACATGGAATACGTTTTTGGTTGACAATATATGTATTTTTAGTTGTGTTATATCTAATTGTATATGGATTCGTACATAATATTGTTGCATATATTACATACATTTTTATAATGGTCGATATTTAATAAGTCACAATTCTATGTGCCATTATATTAAAAAAAGTATATTGAGCAAATCTGATATACAAACATGCAGAAAACTATGCGTCAGCAAAATGATAGCATAAAGTAACATATTTACATATATAAAATAATGCAAGATTATTAGGTCGGGCCGATTTAAAAATCGCTCAACGTACAAGGAAAAATCGTATTCTAGGGATCAAGGTACGAAACTTGGCCAAAGGAACCATACCTCTAAAAAGAATTCTGATGTCCCGACTTTTGACGCGTAGGGTCAAATTTTGAAAAATCCTCACTTTTACCCATTTAGAGTGCCCCAATGGAATCGAATCCAACCCAATCGAATATAATTTATACATTCATCTGCTAGAGCGTCTTTTCTTAGAAGAAATAGAGATTCTAATCTTGGAAATCTTCCTCCGACTTTCTGAAATATCTCTATCCCGAAATTTGTACATTTTGCCTATAAAAGCACGGCTAAAAGATCTTAGTGGAGCCTGACAAGAAGATCTTAGTGGAGCCTGACACTAGTTTTTGACTTAGAACAGGCGTAGGCATCCTGGAAATTTATGGGCACTACCGTTGACTTTTATTGGTTCTTCCGCTACCATCCCTATTGCATTATCCAGCCATAATAGTGATGTAATATGCTTGACCCTATTCCCCGAATATGTCGGGTTGGCCCAAGAACAGATGAAACGTTGCTCACATTTGCTAATATCATAGCGGGTGCTATAATATCATTGCCCGGTGTCCACCTGCCCCGGAGGGTCGGAGGTCGTTAATCTTCTTAGTTAGTTACAAGAGCAAGGATTGGTTCTGGACTTTACCAAGTTAAAGACGATCAGTTCCGTTACCTTGTCTGCCTAACTCTGAACACCTCAGTAGGATGGCAGAACATTTTTAGTTTAAATCGCCAACACAAATGATTGCGGTGCACAGCCTTCCAGTAGTCTTAAGATGTTAAAATTTTGCCAATATATGTATTATAATCTACACCCTATTTAATAACTTCATGTACATTGGCTTGTTCCATTTACTTGGAATTCACATACTATTTTGGGACATAGTAATATACAAATATTAGACTTTAAATACGGGAATAGTTAAAACCAAAGAAAGATCTACATTTTTCTGTTACGGAACGATACATCTTTACATATAACAATGAATAGCTCAATATATCGTTTTCTCCTACATGGAATACGTTTTTGGTTGACAATATATGTATTTTTAGTTGTGTTATATCTAATTGTATATGGATTCGTACATAATATTGTTGTATATATTACATACATTTTTATAATGGTCGATATTTAATAAGTCACAATTCTATGTGCCATTATATTAAAAAAAGTATATTGAGCAAATCTGATATACAAACATGCAGAAACTATGCGTCAGCAAATGATAGCATAAAGTAACATATTTACATATATAAAATAATGCAAGATTATTAGGTCGGGCCGATTTAAAAATCGCTCAACGTACAAGGAAAATCGTATTCTAGGGATCAAAGTACGAAACTTGGCCAAAGGAACCATACCTCTTAAAAGAATTCTGATGTCCCGACTTTTGACGCGTAGGGTCAAATTTTGAAAAATCTCACTTTTACCCATTTAGAGTGCCCCAATGGAATCGAATCCAACCCAATCGAATATAATTTATACATTCATCTGCTAGAGCGTCTTTCTTAGAAGAAATAGAGATTCTAATCTGGAAATCTTCCTCCGACTTTCTGAAATATCTCTATCCCGAAATTTGTACATTTTGCTATAAAAAGCACGGCTAAAAAGGCCCTCATTCAACCTTAAATTTTAACCCCTTAACGGTCACCTAGAATGATGATTTATGCATTAATCTGCTAGCGCGTCTCCCGGAGAAGAAGTAGCTTCCATAATTTTGGAGAGATTCCTCCTACTTTCTGAAATATCAAGTGGGCTTTTTCAAAATTTGATCCTACGGGTCAAAAGTCGGGACATCAGAATTCGTTTAAGAGGTATGGTTCCTTCGGCAAAGCTTCTTATTTTGATCCATAGAATACGATTTTCCT
This sequence comes from Delia radicum, assembly GCA_021234595.1. Taxonomy (NCBI): domain Eukaryota; kingdom Metazoa; phylum Arthropoda; class Insecta; order Diptera; family Anthomyiidae; genus Delia; species Delia radicum. The sequence goes on along the minus strand of CM037854.1, from coordinate 39,165,501 downwards.
TGTACGTTGAGCGATTTGTTTGCCTCCCTACAAATCGACCCGCCCTAATGATTATATATAAATGTTTTTACACGGGTTATTATGTTGAAATGAAAACTTAACTACCGTAGATTTGAAAACCATAAAATGTTTTTTACATTCGATTTCAAAATTTGTGTGATCATCGTCCTAAAGGTAAGCAAAAAATGAATCGCGTCCAGCGTGCTGAAATTCTATAAAAATAATGTGTAGCAAGTGGAAGTATTGTTGATGTTTTATATTGTTATTGACAGTGTTATTTAAAATTTAACACTTTTAAAACTTTGTTTGGCAAAATAATCGTTATAATATCTTACAATTTCTTACAATGGAAATGGTTGTAAAATTTGTGATTCGCCAACAATTGACCTAAATTTAGTTCAGAATTCGATGATCACAAATTTTCAATCTTAAAGCTTATTTTATAGTTTTTGTAATGTGCCTAATAGTGTACATTAACCCAGGAACACTAACGTTATTTTGTATTCGTTAACGCTTCTTTCGATATCTACGAGTATGTACGAACCATCAACAAATCTATAAATGTTGATATTTGAAAAAAATAATAATAATCCAATGTAAGTGTTGTCACTCGAATCGACTATTAGTGTTGTAGTGTTAACTTATTATAAAGCTCTGCATCAAATATCATTTCATAACAAAATTTTATAACTTTTTGATTGGAAACATCTAATAAAGATTGATATTTGGACCGTTCACAACAAGAAAACACCGACCACTGAGTATACAAGAAAGTTGAAAGTGATCGGTAAATAAAAAACTGTGTGCAAAAATATAAGTGTTGTTAGTCTAATCAACTAACGTTAGTGTTCTACGGTAACAAACTTATCATTTCATTTTCTACAAATTTTCTGCAAAATTTTTTAAGTTGTCAATAATTTTAAATCAAATTATCACCGTTTTTTTTTTTGTGCAGATTTAGCAATTTTATTTGTCTTTATATGTTTACCACCTATGATTATAGCATGTAAGTATGAGCTTTTTTTGTATTATGGCACTTTAACACACCAACCAACACCTTTATCAAAACAGCAACGTTAGTATCATCATCACCCCAGCAAACTCTCAGTAGTGGGCTCTCATTACCAGTATCTAAACAATAAGCAATAGAATTTGGTACAACTGCGTTTAATTCGTCGTCAGAACTAATTATTTTTGTTCGAAGAGGTCGTTTTTGGAAGTAGTTTTACAAACCTGATTCATGAAAATACGTCCAAAATTTGTACCCTCGCTTACCAGATGCATCACAAAAAATAAAAAATAAGTGGTTACCAAATAATTAGTTATTCATATGTTTATAAACAGCTAAAAAATATGTGGGTAACAAGTTTGTAAATAATTACATACTTATCAGTAAATAAAATATAAGTAGTTGACAATTATATTTGTAGTTAAATAAGTAGTCACGGGTAAGCTTGACTGCATATAAAAATAAAAATAACTAGTGGTGACTCCGAATTATAATGTGTTGAGATATTTATTTTCATCATATAATTACTTATATGGCAATAAAAGTTTTTGCTGGGCATCACTATCATTTTAAGTTTTTTTTTTTTGTTTTTTTTTTGCTCGACTATCTTTTTAAAGTATTTATTTTGTGCACATATAGACAATATCCATTTAAGTATATTATTAGTATAAGCTGGTATTGGTAACATATTGTTGCTATTTTTGTTGATGATTTCTTTAGTTGTTGCTCTATTTTACAAATATCCATAACACCACAATAAAAAAAGGTAACAAATATAAAAATGTAAAAATATATACATAAAAATAAAATTATCAGCCAACTTGTTAGTTTGTTTTTCTTTTGATAATAGGGAAATAATAAAAACAAGAAAGATTTTTAGCATCAGCATAACATCTGAAACAAAAGGTAACAAAATGAATTAGAAATAACATATCGTTGGCTTATATAGAAACGACGTATCTCGATTTTTCGCAAATCGCGTTTTAAATATATTCTCGTAGACTATATACAAATACACATCTCTTAATAACAAGTCTTAAAAATAACAAGTTTTAATTGCAAATAACGGATTTATAGTCATTTAAAAAAAAAAATCCCTAAACTAACTTAAGAATTAAAATAAATAATACCAACCAACTGACTTCCCTCTTCCCTTCTAAATTTGTTAAAATTTCGAGAAAATATGGTTTTTTATGCAACTAAGTTTGCCACCAAGTTTTAGGTCAGTAGACCCATTCGTTCACTACATATGACGTATTAAAAATTGAAGAAATCGTAAAAAATATTCTAAAATGACTTTACAAAATTAAGCTTATCAAAAAAAGTATTGACATTATGTGATACGTTGAGATTTTAAAAATGTGGGTTGCAATCAGAAGGGGTGTATTAAATCAAGTGGGTGATTTTATATATTTTTAGTGGGAAGCACTATTTTGAAAGAAAAAGCCCTATCTAATTTAAAGTTGAATTTGTTGTTTTCGTTTTGTTTAAGCATTGACCTTAACTATAGCGTTTTTGTGTTGAAAGTTTTTGGTTT
>CM037854.1:39129957-39162855 GCA_021234595.1 Delia radicum | reverse complement strand
AACCTCTCACAATCTTCATTATAAAATTTTCATTAAAATTAGAAAATGTTTAGTTTTTTAATAAAAAGATAATTTTTAATTTATTTGTTTTATTCGATTAATCGCCCAACAATTATTACTAATTATTCGTTATTCAAAAATTCATGATTTTTTAAATTGTTCGTTCGAATTTGTTTTTGTTCGTTCGATTAATTGAATGAATTTTATTCGTGTGACCAATTGATATATATATATATCAATTCAGTAGGATCTTCTTCTCTTCTTCTTCATTTCCGCTTAATTCCCTGTGGAGCATAGGGCCTCAGAGGATTCTAAAATACTGTCTAAACATGAATTGGTTCCTCCCAGATACGTGGAGCTTGCCGCTAAAGCGGGAGGATTTGACAACGTCTGTGACCTTCTGGGAGATTATTATTTTCTGTATGCGTTATAGTCATGTTTTTGTTGACAAGTTTGAAAGGATTTCTTCGATGCATGTAAGGACAAAGAAGATCTTAGTGGAGCCTGACACTAGTTTTTGACTATAGAAACAGGCGTAGGCTTCCTGGAAATTTATGGGCACTGCCCGTTGACTTTTATTGGTTCTTCCGCTACCATCCCTATTGCATTATCCAGCCCATAATAGTGCCGTAATATGCTTGACCCTATTCCCCGAATATGTCGGGTTGGCCCAAGAACAGATGAAACGTTGCTCACATTTGCTAATATCATAGCGGGTGCTATAATATCATTGCCCCGGTGTCCACCTGCCCCGGAGGGTCGGAGGTCGTTAATCTTCTTAGTTAGTTACAAGAGCAAGGATTGGTTTCTGGACTTTACCAAGTTAAAGACGATCAGTTCCGTTACCTTGTCTGCCCTAACTCTGAACACCTCAGTAGGATGGCAGAACATTTTTAGTTTAAATCGCCAACACAAATGATTGCGGTGCACAGCCTTCCAGTAGTCTTAAGATGTTAAAATTTTGCCAATATATGTATTATAATCTACACCCTATTTAATAACTTTCATGTACATTGGCTTGTTCCATTTACTTTGGAATTCACATACTATTTTGGGACATAGTAATATACAAATATTAGACTTTAAATACGGGAATAGTTAAACCAAAGAAAGATCTACATTTTTCTGTTACGGAACGATACATCTTTACATATAACAATGAATAGCTCAATATATCGTTTTCTCCTACATGGAATACGTTTTTGGTTGACAATATATGTATTTTTAGTTGTGTTATATCTAATTGTATATGGATTCGTACATAATATTGTTGTATATATTATATACATTTTTATAATGGTCGATATTAATAAGTCACAATTCTATGTGCCATTATATTAAAAAAAGTATATTGAGCAAATCTGATATACAAACATGCAGAAACTATGCGTCAGCAAATGATAGCATAAAGTAACATATTTACATATATAAAATAATGCAAGATTATTAGGTCGGGCCGATTTAAAAATCGCTCAACGTACAAGGAAAATCGTACTCTAGGGATCAAAGTACGAAACTTGGCCAAAGGAACCATACCTCTAAACGAATTCTGATGTCCCGACTTTTGACGCGTAGGGTCAAATTTTGAAAAATCCCACTTTTACCCATTTAGAGTGCCCCAATGGAATCGAATCCAACCCAATCGAATATAATTTATACATTCATCTGCTAGAGCGTCTTTCTTAGAAGAAATAGAGATTCTAATCTTGGAAATCCTCCTCCGACTTTCTGAAATATCTCTATCCCGAAATTTGTACATTTTGCTATAAAAGCACGGCTAAAAATGCCCTCATTCAACTTAAATTTTAACCCCTTAACGGTCACCTAGAATGATGATTTATGCATTAATCTGCTAGCGCGTCTCCCGGAGAAGAAGTAGCTTCCATAATTTTGGAGAGATTCCTCCTACTTTCTGAAATATCAAAGTGGGCTTTTTCAAAATTTGATCCTACGCGTCAAAAGTCGGGACATCAGAATTCGTTTAAGAGGTATGGTTCCTTCGGCAAAGCTTCTTATTTTGATCCATGGAATACGATTTTCCTTGTACGTTGAGCGATTTGTTTGCCTCCCTACAAATCGACCCGCCCTAATGATTATATATAAATGTTTTTACACGGGTTATTATGTTGAAATGAAAACTTAACTACCGTAGATTTGAAAACCATAAATGTTTTTTACATTCGATTTCAAAATTTGTGTGATCATCGTCCTAAAGGTAAGCAAAAATGATTTCGCGTCCAGCGTGCTGAAATTCTATAAAAATAATGTGTAGCAAGTGGAAGTATTGTTGATGTTTTATATTGTTATTGACAGTGTTATTTAAAATTTAACTCTTTAAAACTTTGTTTGGCAAATTAATCGATATAATATCTTACAATTTCTTACAATGGAAATGGTGTACCATTTGTGATTTGCCAACAATTGAGCTAAATTTAGTTCAGAATTTGATGATCACAAATTTTTGATCTTAAAGTTTATTTTATAGTTTTTGTAATGTGCCTAATAGTGCTACATTAACCCAGGAACACTAACGTTATTTTTTATTCGTTAACGCTTCTTTAGATATCTACGAGTATGTACAAACCATAAACAAGTCTATTAAATGTTGATATTTGGAAAAAAATAATAAAAATCCACTGTGTACAAAAATGTAAGTGTTGTCACTCGAATCGACTATTAGTGTTATAGTGTTAATTTATCAATGAAAATGAAAATTATTCAAGTTCGAGGCCATACTATACATTTCTTTATTAGGATATTGTCCTAACAAATAATCTATAGAGTTTTTGTTCTCAAATTTCAAATTTCAAAAAAAAAAAAAACAAGTTTTCAATTTATTTTTTGATCAATGGTGATAATCTGTTTTACTTCGAGCTCATATAATATATATTAGTTTTCATGTAGTGAGTAGACTAGTTTATATGAATGTTTGATGTTTGATATAGGATTGTTACCGCTTTCAAACGTGTTCTGATGATGGGAACCTAGAAAATTCCCGAAATAGATCTATCAACACATTCCTGAAAGGGTCAAAGAATAAATTGAAAACAAAAACTCTGTAGATTATTTGTTAGGACAATATCCTAATAAGAAATATAGAGTATGGCCTCGAACTTGAATAATTTTCATTTTCATTGAAAAATTAAAGTTCGAAAAAACATAGTTTTTATTTTTAATAAAATAATATTTTTAAACTTGTATAAAGTGTTAATTTATTATAAGCTCTGCATCAAACTTCATTTCGTCACAAAATTGTATAACTTTTTGATTTGAAACATCTATAAAGATTGATATTTGGTCCGTTTCACAACAAGAAACACCGACCACTGAGTATACAAGAAAATTGAAAGTGATCGGTAAATAAAAACTGTGTGCAAAATATAAATGTTGTTAGTCTAATCAACTAACGTTAGTGTTCTACGGTAACAAACTTCCCAGGTAGAAAAATACAATCTTTAAAACGTTTTAAAAGCATTTTTCATGATGGTACAAGCGTTTTCAGTACATACCAAATTACAAATTTAAAGCGTTTTTGAGAATGTGCAAAATGATAACCCAAATTTACGGTCTGAGGATGGTATTTTATAACGTTCTCAAAACATTGCAAAACAAAATTTTTGAAATGCTTTTTCAATCGTTTAAATAAGTATTTGCAGAACATTTTGGCTTACAGTTATTAAGCGTTATGAAAACGACCCAAATGATAACCGCCTTGAGGGTTGTAATTTTGAACATTGTCAAAACGCTCGAAAGAAAAATTTGATTGAAAATAGATTGTTTTGAGCAGTTTCTGTACTTAGCAGTCGCCAACCAGCGGCTTGTCTGTGTCAAAATTTTGGATGGTGTTTCAGTTTCAAACTGATGTAATAAAAAATCTGTAGAAAATAAATGTTGTAAAAAAATACTTTTTTCACAAGTTATGTACTTATTACCCTTTAGTTCTTCATATACTTGGGTTGAACTGAAATTTTCTTTGCCTACACCCTTATTTGGCTTTCCGCATCCACTAAACTGTGTTGCAACTCGTTTGACATTATAACAGAGAGAACAGCTGAAATCGCAAAAAAAAAAGTATTTCTAAAGTACTATTGGCAAATGTTAGAAAAACGCTTTAACTCAATGGTTTTACATTGGTTTTATTTTATAAACCGTTGTAAATTTTGTACGATAAGAACTTCTTAAGTACTTTTTACAAACGTTGGAAAAACGCTTTTGAACCAATGTTTTTACAGTGTTTTTATTTCACAAATATTTGTAAGTTTTGTATAAAAAGTATTCCTAAAATACTTTGTCCGAACGTTCGAATAGCAATCCAAAATAATGTTTTTTAAATGCTTTTTTTTCGTATTATTTGCAATTATCGCTTTGGAAACGCTTTTATTTTAGTACCATCAAAAACAAACGTTTTGAAAACTCTTCGTTTTTTGTACCATCCCAAATTTCTACCTGGGTTATCATTTCATTTTCTACAAATTTTCTGCAAAATTTTTTAAGTGTCAATAATTTTAAATCAAATTATCACCGGTTTTTTTTTTGTGCAGATTTAGCAATTTTATTTGTCTTTATATGTTACCACCTATGATTATAGCATGTAAGTATGAGCTTTTTTTTGTATTTGGCACTTTAACACACCAACCAACACCTTTATCAAAAACATCAACGTTAGTATCATCATCACCCAGCAAACTCTCAGTAGTGGGCTCTCATTACCAGTATCTAAACAATAAGCAATAGAATTTGGTACAACTGCGTTTAATTCGTCGTCAGAACTAATTATTTTTGTTCGAAGAGGTCGTTTTTGGAAGTAGTTTTTACAAACCTGATTCATGAAAATACGTCCAAAATTTGTACCCTCGCTTACCAGATGCATCACAAAAAAATAAAAAATAAGTGGTTACCAAAATAATTAGTTATTCATATGTTTATAAGTTTGTAAATAATTACATACTTATCAGTAAATAAAATATAAGTAGTTGACCAATTATATTTGTAGTTAAATAAGCTTGACTGCATATAAAAACAAAAATAACTAGTGCTGACTCCGAATTATAATGTGTTGAGATATTTATTTTCATCATATAATTACTTATATGGTAATAAAAGTTTTTGCTGGGCATTACTATCATTTTAAGTTTTTTTTTTTGTTTTTTTTTGCTCGACTATCTTTTTAAGTATTATTTTGTGCACATATAGACAATATCCATTTAAGTATATTATTAGTATAAGCTGGTATTGGTAACATATTGTTGCTATTTTGTTGATGATTTCTTTAGTTGTTGCTCTATTTTACAAATATCCATAACACCACAATAAAAAAAAGGTAACAAATATAAAATGTAAAAATATATACATAAAAATAAAATTATCAGCAAACTTGTTAGTTTGTTTTTCTTTTTGATAATAGAGAAATAATAAAAACAAGAAAGATTTTAGCATCAGCATAAAATCTGAAACAAAAGGTAACAAATGAATTAGAAATAACATATCGTTGGCTTAATATAGAAACGACGTATCTCGATTTTTTCGCAAATCGCGTTTTAAATATATTCTCGTAGACTATATACAAATACACCTCTCTTAATAACAAGTCTTAAAAATAGCAAGTTTTAATTGCAAATAACGGATTTATAGTCATTTAAAAAAAAGCCCCTAACTAACTTTAGAATTAAAATAAATAATACCAACCAAGTGACTTCCCTCTTCCCTTCTAAATTTGTTAAAATTTCGAGAAAATATGGTTTTTTATGCAACTAAGTTTGCCACCAAGTTTAGGTCAGTAGACCCATTCGTTCACTAAATATGACGTATTAAAAATTGAAGAAATCGTAAAAAATGTTCTAAAATGACTTTACAAAATTAAGCTTATCAAAAAAAGTATTGACATTATGTGATACGTTGAGATTTTAAAAATGTGGTTGCAATCAGAAGGGGTGTAGGAAATAGAGTGGGTGATTTTATATATTTTTAGTCTTAAGCACTATTTTGAAAGAAAAAAAGTTGAATTTGTTGTTTTCGTTTTGTTTAAGCATTGACCTTAACTATAGCGTTTTTGTGTTGAAAGTTTTTGGTTTTAACAAGTATATTTTTAATCTGAATGCGAAAAGCATTATTAGATACGTAGTTTAGGTGTTGGATATGGTAGTCTAAAATTATCCCATTTTTTATAAAAAATTACGAAATTAGATTTTGTTTGTAAACATTATTAAAGAACTAGAGAATGCAAACATTTTGATGCTCATATTTGTTGCGGACCCAGGGTTTACATTTCTAAGAAATATTTAACTTAATGTTAATTTAATGTCAAGCCAACAACATTTTTTTTTATATAAAACTGGTATCAAAAAGCATCTTTTAAACCGCAAACAAAAAATAATTTCGATTTGGTAAGTAGTAACTTCTTTTCAGTGCTTCCAAAAAAGCGCGTCGCCGTCATGCATGCAATGAAGTAATTCTGGAAGGCATTATATTGTGCTTCCCTGAAGGCATTCTTTTGAAGCAGTAAAGAAGGAATGAAAATAAGCAGTGAAGAAGGCATGCAATGAAGCAGTAAAGAAGGCCTTCTATGAAGCACTTCTGGAAGGCATTATATTGTGCTTCCCTCAATGCATTTTTTTGAAGCAGTAAAGAAGGCATGAAAAGAAGCAGTGAAGAAGGCATGCAATAAAGCAGTAAAGACGGCCTTCTATGAAGCAATTCTGGAAGGCATTATATTGTGCTTCCCTGAAGGAAGAATCGCTTCTCGAAGCTCTTCTGGAAGCGCTTCGGGAAGTCCTTCTGGAAGCTCTTCCGGAAGCGCTTCTATCATGTGAGTTTTAGATCACATGATAGAAGCGCTTCTCACCTGCTTAAAAGAGACCTACCAAGTGGGACATCGCAAACAAAAATCATGCCTTCTGGAAGGCTTTCAGCGAGCGATTCGGGTTCAAAGAAAGCCTTCCACAAGCCCTTCTTGGAAGCACTATATTTTGCTGGGATATTTTGTATACAAGTGCTAAATACATTTATACCCAATTTGTCTATAGTTCATTAATTTTCATAAAAAATAAATTGACAGACCTTGACAAAAGTCTCCTAGTTGCCTAGAAGACTTTTGGCAAAGTCAAAGTAAGTAGTACCTTCTTAATTGAGAAAACCAAAACGCTAAGTTTTTATTAAAATATTGCATTTAGTCAAATATTGCATAACTATGTTCGAAAAAACACGCACTAAACGAAATTAATTTTTTGAAGTTCAATTCTTTTTTTTACTTTCTGCTTAAAAATCTTGTGTTACTTAATTATAATTTAAACGTATTCCTCATAAATGTTTTATAAAGTTATTCGAGGTTTATGGAACTAATTTTTCTTACAAGATCTATTCCATAACCCAATATCATAACACAAAAAAAAAAAAAAAATTTTTATAGATAATGTTTTTTTTGCCAAAAAAAACTCATATTTTTAGAAGAGCATATCGAGCCCTATCTGCCAAAGCGTAAGCGGCACAAATAAATTTTTGGTTTTTAATGGAAAATGAAAATTTTCGATTATTTGCATTATTCCTAAAAATTTAATAACTCTATGAAGTTAAGCGCTATGCGTTTAACTACTGTACTGTACCCAAATATTGCTTACTTTTTCATTTTTTTATTTTTTATATAGGAAAAAGAAATTAGAAGACACTTTATTTTTAGGTGCTAGGTTCCGATTTTAGGGGTTAAGGTGTGCTGTTAGTGTTTTACGTTTTTAAATTTATTTACCACGAAAATTATTGAACTATAGGCAAATTGAATATCAAGGAATTTTGAAGACAATGCACCGGTATATAAAGTATGTTCCTGCTAACAGATTGCCACTATTTTATAATTCACCTTATAAAATCTGTTTTTGTTACCATGTATTAAGACTTTTCTCCAAGTCAGTATTTTAGTTTGAATTACTTTTTTACATAAACATTAATTATTACATTAGTTTATCATCATTTTAACTTACTGCAAAAGCCCTATCTTTACACAAAACGCCCTATCTAAAATAAATTCCCAAAAAGTATAAAAAATAAAAAACAAGAATCAGCATTGAATTAGCATTGAATTAGCTATTTGTTTTAAATAATATTTGAATCAAAATGTTTTTTAGTCAGAAGTTTTTTTTTAGCTTTTATTGAGTTTTTCTTTCTCCTGTAAAGTAACAAAGAGTCGAGATACGAGTTTTTTTATATAAGGCCATCGACTTGTTTTTTGTAAGTTTACCAAACTTAGTTTTTGGTAACTTTAACACATCTGTCCTGTTTAAATTATATCCTATCTGTAATGTTTGCTGGGTTAAATTGATCCAATTCTCAAATCATTAATAATAATACTCAATGGCCAAAACAAAACTGGATTTGAAACACATCTGCTTTACGGACCTATGTACGTTGAATCCAAATCTGGCAAAAAATATTTTTCATATTCAGTTTTCAAAACACCGCGGTTTTTATATCTACATCATTTATAAAAATTTTTATATAACTTGCTTAATTTTCGAAATTTTACAGCAAAACCACCATTTTAAGAATATAAATTTACAAAAAAAGTATCTTTAATTTGAGTTTTACGATTAAAATGAAAATTGTACTTTATTAGTGCACACAGAGAAATAAAGTGCCAACCGAATTTAAAAGTGTATATTATTGGTAACAACTTATAAATTCAGTTTGTACAACAATATTTACATTCGATTTCTGAATATTTTGCGTGTTGTAATTAAAATTCAGTTGTATTAACCGAACTTTGTGGTGAAAGCTAGTGTGAAGTTGTGCCAACCGTATGAAATTAGTAATAACAAATTTGAGTCATAATTACCCAATTTCAGTTCGCAAATAGCAAAATTTTTCTCTATGTGTGTGCAAAAACTATTCCAATAAACAAATTTTTTATTTAAATTGCAAATCCATTAAAATGTCTCGAAATATTTAGCAGCGAACTTCAAATTTTGACTAATTTCCAAATGCTTCAAATGCCAAAGCAAAATAAATTTTCTTCATATAAAAATATATTACTTATATTACTTCTAAGGAATTTGCAACTTTTTGCAGAGCCTGTAGAGCAGATTTTTTAATAGATAGTAAAAGTCTACAAAAAAAAAAATCGCATTTGCAGTTTCTGAAATATGGAGCTTTTTATATTTACATTACAACTCCTTTATTTATACAAACAAATATTCTTATCCAAATATTCCAGGGTACGAGGGTGAATCAATAAGTCCAAGACAGCTTTCTTAAACCCAACTGATCATTTAAAATCAAAACCACACTGCCATATGAAGTGCGTATGGCATCAACAATCTCACGCACTTTTACTCTTTGATCGGCCAACACCATATCGTGGATTTTTTCGACATTTTCGGGTGTATTGACCTCAACTGGCCGTCCAGAGCGTCATTTGTATTTCTGCGACCACAACGAAAGTCAGTAAACTACTTTTTTTACCATTGAAATCGATGGTGTAGAGTCACCATAGTATTTTTCAAGCTTTTCCTTGGTTTGATTGACGTTTTTTTTTCGCAAAAAAATAATGTTTAAGGAGCACTCGATATTTAAGTTTTTTGCATTTTAAAAAAATCCACGAGGTCGTATGATTTGAACAGCTGTTAAACGCAAAGTAAATGACGGAACTTGCTCAACATTTGACAGTAGCTTATTAACAGGTGGTACTTGATATATAGCTACTAGGTAATTCGAAAAGTCGCCCTTGTATTTTCAATGAATTTTTATTTTTAATACAAAATTGTATTTAAATGACCTACCTTGTTGTTTTTCGATGTATAGTAGAATTTTTCTACAAAATTGCTTTATAGTTAAGCGCATGTAAATGCAGGTTTTTACATATAAAGTCTTACTGTAATAATCCTGACTCCTTTCTGTTGAAATGTAAGTATTGTTATTTGAGGTATATATTTGAATCAGAAAACTGTATATTAAACTCGCTATTTAGTAATTTTTATTGTTTTTCCAAACCTTTACGGATTAAGCGAATTTTATATCCAAAACAGCAATTGACTTTAGTAAATGGTCATGCAGTTGACGGAGCCTATAAGGATACAATTATTTTAGTACGGCACCTCATATGCAAAAAGCTCGATTTGTAAACATTTTATATGGCAGTATAGCCTAAAACCGTGGATCTCAAATAAAACCTGGGAGCTTATTGAGGAAAGAAGAAGCATTAAAAACGAGATAAACAACGCCAAGACCAGAAACCGTAAACAAGTTTTGCAAAGCTCCTATACCATAAGCAATAAAACAGTTAAACGTAGCGCATGAGCGGATAAAGAATTTGGATGGATAAACTTGCGCAAGAAGCAGAAGCTGACAGCGCAACTAACCGCTCAAGAGATCTTTACAAGCTAACAAAACTCATAGCTGGGAAAAATCACTCCAACAATAAACCCTTAAAGGACGCGAATGGTGTAATTAAATACTCCAAACAGGATCAAGTTCATGTGTGGGAGAATTATTATAAAACCTTTTCACCCAAGATACCATCAACAATCAATCCATATGCAGGTGCAGAAATCATGACTTTCTTCTCCCTATTGACGTAAATGCCCCTAATACAGATGAAATCGCAGGTGCTATAAACGCATTGAAAGTCAATAAATCAAGTGGGTTAGACAACCTTCCTCCAGAACTTTTTAAAGTTAACAGCACACTGACAGCAACGCTAATTCACCCCGTCATCAAACGTTTCTGGGACACTGAAAATGGGCTTATTATAAAACTACCAAAAAAAGAAAACTTGATGGAATGCTCAAACTGGAGAGGGATAACTCTTCTTAATATTATAAATAAAATCATCGCTCAAATTCTACATCGTCGAATCTTTAACGTTTTGGAATTAAACTTGCGACCCGAGCAAGCAGGTTTCCGGCCAAACAGATCTTGTGTGGACCACATAAATAGTCTTCGTATTATAGTAGAGCAATCTGCCGAATTAAGAGTCCCTCTGTATCTTGTTTTTGTGGACTTCAAACGTGCTTTCGACTCCATCAAACAATCTGCCATCTGGGAAGCCTTGAAGTGTAAAGGTGTACCCTTTAAAATCATCAGCTTAATAAAAGCTCTTTACAGCGACGCCCGATGCATAGTTCTCCACGAAGGCTTAAAGAGTAATTGCATTGACATCAGCGTGGGTGTAATACAAGGCTGCGTTCTTTCCCCCTTACTTTTCAATGTTGTCCTTGATCTTGTAATGAGACAGTCCATTCCGAACGAGGGCGGTGTAAACTTGGATATCAATGCCAAACTAAACGATTTAGACTATGCAGATGACATTTGTCTTATTTCCCATAACTTCAGCGAAATGCAACGGAAGCTTGACCTAATTAGCTCATATGCTGACACAGTTGGTCTTAAAATAAACTCATCTAAAACAAAATCGCTACGTCTAAACACCAATAACACTCGTCAATTTAAACTTTCTGATCAAGATTTAGATGATGTAAAGGAATATCTCGACTTAGGCTCTATAATTGATAAATCTGGAGGTAGTGCTGCCGACATCCAATACCGACTGAATAAAGCTCGACAAACTTTTGGTTCGCTCGGCAAAGTTTGGTCATCCTCAAATATATCCATAAGAACGAAAGTAAACATCTTTAATTCAAATGTAAAATCAACCTTGTTATATGGATGCGAGACCTGGAACCTGCCAATGAAAGAATTTAAGAAAATACAGTCGTTTGTAAATAGATGTCTTCGACGTATCCTGAAGGTGTTCTGGCCGAATATCATCAGCAACGAAGAACTGTGGTATAAAACTCAACAACTACAAATCGCTGAAATCATAAAAATCCGAAAATACAGATGGCTCGGTCACACTTTCCGTAAACCACAAAATGACATCACAAGGAAGGTGCTTGAGTTCAACCCCCAGGGTAGTAGAAGAATTGGTCGTCCGAGCAACACCTGGAGACGAAATACGCTAAGGGAAATTCAAGATGCAGGGTATTCCTGGAGCCAAATCAAACACATAGCCGAAGACAGAGCGGAATGGAAAAAATTTGTTGTGGCCCTATGTTCCTCCTAGGAATTTAAAGGATTATATATATATATATATATATATATATATATAGCCTTCGAAGAAGAAGCCAGAGTCCAACTTTTAGTATAACATGTGGATACCTTTGCAATCTATATGCGCAAAAAATCAAAAAAAATTTTTGTATTCAAAAAAGTTTTTCTAACGAAACCTCCACTTTTGTGACATTTTATATTTTAAAATAAACAATTTTAATTTTTGTTAAGATTTTTAGAAATATCTAAAGTGGGCTTCTAAGGTCATTTGTTTTCAAAATAAATGAAATACTATTTATTCATTTTTCATCCGACGTTTCGTTGGAAATTCCCAACATCCTCAGGGATAATTTTATTAATATATAGTCTTTTTGTCAAATTTTAAACATTTAATTCACAATATATTTTACATATACACAACATAAAATTAATTTAAAACAAATGTAAAAAATAAATAAAAGTAAATATCACAGTAAAAGCCTCTAAAAACTAGTATCACAGTTGAAGTTAGAAACTAAAAATTTTATTTTAATTTAACCACCAAAAATAAACTCCCAAAGTCGCTTATTTTTCGCACAACTTCCACCCAATTGTCGGCTTATTCTAAAGAGGCTCAAATTTGGCTTTTTTTGAGTTCATTAAGATATTTGACGCATGTTGTTTTGTTTAACAATTAATAAGGTAGTTAGTTTTACCAGATAAACTTTAGATCTGATTTCGAAACTTCGATTGAATTCGTTATAATGATTCAAACCAAAGTGCGGCAATAGTTATGAAACACTAAGAAATACATTTTATAGGTCGTGTTTCATAAATTTTAAAAGCTGATTCTAAAGTACTTTAAGAAACCGCAATAAATTACTTTAAATCATTACTAAAACTTTAAATATGGCGAAAAATGTAGTGCGGCTGTAGTTATGATACGCAGTGTAGAGTGAACAAATAAGAAAATTTAAAAGAATTCAGCATTTTTTTTTCTTTTTCATATAGCCATTCTAATAATACTAATAACACATATCCTTTTTATGTAAAACTCATCCATGAGTCATGTAATTTAAATTTGTTTCAATTAAAGTTTTACTAACTACTATATTAAAAATATTATATATTTAACCCTATATAAAATAAGTTAACAAATAAACTCGTATGTATGTAGGTAAAGGTAAAGGAAGGAATAAAAAGTTGTAGTAGAAGAAAGCGGAAAATGATTTCCGTTAACAATATACATAACCCCATATGTAAATGCAAAAGAGTCTGCAGTGTAGCATAGAGAATATGCAGAGTTGTATGTTGTACACAAAACTTTTACCATATTCGTTATTCAAAAATAGTTGCTTCAACGAATATAAATATATGTGTGTGTTTGTGTAATTGCAATGGTATGCAGCAAATGTGAGAATTACTATTCTAATAAAAGCTAACCATGTATGAAATTACCCTTTTGTAAAAGTTTTTAACTTGGCTTTATTAATAATGAAAAAAGAAAAAAATAGATTACTATGTATGTTCCATATTCATAGAGTTTTGATTTTATATATAAAACAAAAATACCCAGCAAATATTTAAAAATATATTTTAAATGTGAGGCCATATCCCAGCAAACAAATTCCAAAAAGGTGAGCGGGTTTGTAAACAAGCATTTTGGGCAGAACGCATTCCTTACTAGATTACCTACTCGATTCTTTTAACAGGGCGTGAGACTAAAATAATTGATTCTTTAGAATTGATTATTTTTTTTTACCGAAAAACTATTTACTTTATATTTTTAAGAACTACATACATGGATCTATAAACCACGAAAATATAAATTTTTCAAAAAAAAAGAACAATTCAAAATTAAAAAACATTCACGCACAATCACCCTCGAAAAATTTTTTTACACTCACTCACGATAACGTCAGTAATTTCAACTTCCACTCACAATTTTCTGCTCACGTGCGCTCCCTAATTTATCCCTAACCACAGTTTAACAAAAATTTAGGTAACATGCAATTTCTGTTTTTAGTATTATATTAATGCAAATAAAAATTTGTTTGAAAAAATATATGAGATAAATTCTTTAAAATTGTATAACTTCTTTTTTCAAAATTAGGAACTACTTCCAATAACGTGGGCATCACCTTATTTTTGGAATGTGTAATTTTTTCCTGGAATGCTACAAAGAGAGCTAGATATATCTTAATGAAATTCAGATAGGTGATAGAACTGAAACAAATAAGGGATGCGGTTTTTTTTAGCGGTCCCATTTCATGTTCGATTATTAAAAGGTAGGGAAAAAATTACCCCATTTTTCGTTTTTTGGTTTATTTCACATTGTAAAAAAAAAAAATAAAAAATACAAATGCGGTACGAAATAAAGATGTTTTTTTTAAAAACACAAATATGTTCGATATCTTTATGTATTTTTGTTATTCAAAAAAAATAATTATATTACATCTGGCGTTAAGAAACCCTTTTTGATTTTATCATGGGGGTGGTAGAGATTTCCCGACATTTGTAACTGTTTAAAGGCAAAAGTTTTTGTCAGAAAAATGTTGTAAGTTCACGAATTTAAATATAACGTACGCATAGTACAGTTTTTAATATTCGTAGAAAAAATCTCAAAATGGAAAAAGAAATATTGTTTATTTATTTAAATATCACAATTTCCTCAGAGTATTAGGTTTCAATTTGAATTTTCAATTTCAATTTTTCTAAAGTAAAAAAAAAAATATTACCAAATGTCATTTCATACTTTATATTTTTTAATTGCGAAACACTGACTATTAATTTTTAAGTTTTCATGAACACTGTAAATCTTTGAAATACATATTTTTTTATAGACCTGGCTATCGCGGTTTGGGGTTTTGCCAGACTTATACTCAGCGTACCTAAATTTCACAGGTTCTTGAAAAAGTAGCAAATTCTTCAGTAGTATTGGTAGTAATATATTTTATGTGAAGAAAATTGTTCTTCCTATGCTTGAAATATCATACATGGGAATTTTATTACCATTGAAATTTCATTAACGTTAGTTGATAATAATGTGTTAAATGTTTCGATTCCGCTCGCTAGCAGTTCCATTCCATATCATTCCATTTTGTAACACTATTCCATTCTATTATCGGAGTGTATAAATTGGTATTTTCATGTACGTAGTTGGGTAAATGAATAATAAAGATAGCCTGTTGTTGTTTCATAAAAAATTATTTGTATTAACAGTGTGTATTTATACTTATGTATATTAAAATTTCGTTTGGCACTATCTCTCGTAGTTTCGGAGATAAAGTGCGTTTAAAAAAAACTTCATATTATAAAATGGCTTATATATCAAAACCTACAACTACATTTACATTGAACCACAAATTATGTACATATTGTCATTTTCTTCAAGTTTTCGACTATCAAGTTATCAGTTTTGGACTATCCATGGAAATTTTAAATCGAAAACTTGAAAAAAATTAAAATACGTATTTTGGGGTTAAATATGAACGTAGTATAAGCGCGATATTGCAAAACGGAAAACAAATTTTCAAAACCTGAACTACGTAACACATACTAATACTAATGTGTTTAGTGTTTCGATTCCACCCGTTCCCCGTTCGATTCCATATCGTTTCATTTTGCAAAAATGTTGCATTCTATTATTAATACTATGGACACCCTGTGGTTGTTTTGCCTTTAGTGTTTAAATTATACTCGTTCCATTCCATTTCGTTATATTTTACTCGTTTACAACCAGAGTGATTAATATCTGTATAAATTCAGAAATAAAATAAGCGTAAGGCTGAGCGTAGAACTTTAATCCCTGATTTGACCCATTTTTCATAACAGCAATGCAATTTTAAACCATTTTCATTATTCAATGAAATTAAATAATCAAGCTATTAACATTGTTTGAAGGGCTTATTGTAAAAACTTGATAAGACAGATTTTATGTTTAGCTTGTTTTTGAATTTTAAAGGTTAAAAAAATTGCAAAAATATGACTTTTGCAGTACGTCTCCAGGCATTTGCAATAAGTATTTAATCAGGACTTCTATCAAATATTAACCCATGGAAAACAGTAAACATTTTTAAAATAATATATGCGGCTTATCAAGTTTTTACAATAAGCTCTTCATTTAAAAACAAATTATAATGAAAATAATTTCATTACCATTGTATCAATGTATTGGTAATGAAATAATAATTTCATTAGTCCGCTCAATTCATTAGTCCCATGTATGATTTCAAGCATATGAAAAATAAGTCAAAATTTGAATTCTAAATATTTCAGTACATATGCAATGGATTTGCAATAGAAATAAAAAAAATTTGTTCTGTGGAATGTCTAATTTATGCGCAATGACGATATTTTATTATTTTTTAGCATGTTATTATAAACTAGTTGTATACTGTCCAAAACGGTACATTTTGAGTACCATAGATTTCAGTGGAAATGTTTAAAAAGGTATCGCGTTTTACAAGGGTATATATATTTTAAATCACAACTTTGCTTTGTACTCAAAAAGTCATGAAAGTCGCCTACAAATAGTGAAAATTTCTACAGCAAAAATTAGAATTAATAATAGGTATTAAATATAACTTTAAGATGCATTAATATTTTTAAAATATGTACACTCATACAAGAAGTAAGTTTGAAAGTCTGTTCAATTCAGTTGAGCCATTTTTTCTGCAGTTATTGTTTAATCTCGTTTTACCTCAAGAACAAATTTCATCCGTATTTGAACTACTTTTTCGAACTTAAAGTTAGTACTTCGTGATTCTCAAATTTAAAGATTTTGCCAGTTAATTTAAACTACACAATTGTTTTAAAACTATTATTTTTTTGTGTCTCCGCTATCAGTCTCACTTGTAGATGGTGTTATTGCCTCAGGCTATATCTCGGAAGCTAAGCGAGATAGAGCAAAATCGGCAAAAATTCGTTACTTAATAAGTCATTAAGAACTCTTTATTGACTACACTCAGGGAACTTCTGCTGTAAATATTTGTAGTTGTTTGAGTTGGAATACAGTATCTTTATTTTTAAATGAAAAAACAGTTATTTGTAGAAGAAATAGAATTTGTGTCTGCAATTTTAGTTTTTTTAAAAACAAACCACACCAAATTACTGTATTATGATTTTTCATTAATTTTATACAGTGTTTTTTTTTTATTGAAAAAAATAAAACAATTAAACGTTTATTTATTTTTTATTACATATGTGCATAATTTTACTGTAAATGACATTGTTAGTCGAATTTACTGACACGTAAGTTGTACTTTCTTCAACTGAAATTTTATTTGTTTTCAACTATATTTGCAGTGATCTTTACCTACATAGTATTGTAAGTATACTTATACTTATAATAAATATAGACCTGCCCAGATCAGATCCGTAAAGACCTTTTAACCGGAAATTTTCTGTTAATTCAGCTTAACAATTTCTGTTGATCTATCTAAATTCTTAGTTTATTTAACGACAACTGTCAACAAAAATTTTGATCTTCTAAAATTTTGGTCACCTAAATTTATCAGACTAGACTGCTACAATTGTTGATAAATTTTAAACGTTGTTGCAGATATACATTACACTTATTAGTGCATAAAAAACTGCATTTAAATATGGGATTTATTGCTTAAGTGTAAAGAGATATATACCTTAAGTATATATACTATTTAAAAATAACAAAGTAACCGAAATTCTAAAAAATTTCAAAAAATGCGCATTATATTTTGCGAACAATACAAAATTTGGAGCAATTTATTTTAGGGAAATGTCTCAGTCGCTTTTGGTATAATAATTGTTTTAATGTCATCGTTTTAATATTTGGGATACAAAAAACAGAGTAGTATTTGGAAGATGACAAAGCCAATTGTGACAATTTTTTGTTGTTGTTTTTGTTTTTTCTTTGATATTTTAAATTTTGAATCTCGCTCCTAGACGAGGACAAGAAATTCTCATTGAGTTTGTGATTTAACATAACAAATATCTCTAGAAATTCTAATAACAAAGTCCCCTGAAGATTTCCTTGGGCAGGAATGAAATCCGGATAGGGACACGCCTACATTAGATTGCTTTTCACAATTTGTTAAATAAGTTTTGGGACTTTAGCACATTTAATTACTATAAATATTTTTAGTTTTTTGATGGCACAGTAATTACGCTACGTACACTTGAAACACTAGATATAAGAAACTTAAATCCGTACGAGTGCATCAATTTGAGCGAATGCAGCAAAGGTTATAGCGTTTTAAAATTAAAAATAAAAAAAAAATATTAAAATTACAATTGATGGTAAATTTTAAAAGTTGTTGCAGATATGCATTATAATTATTAGTGTTTAAAATGCTGCGTTTAAATTTGTGATTTACCTCTTAAGTGTAAATACATATATAGATCCAATTTTTTTTTTACTACTGTATATATAATTTTTCGAAAATAATAAATTGCACATAAATTCTAAAAAAAAAAATCAAAAATATGCGTCCTATTTTGCTGTTAATAAATTATTTTTTACAATTTATTTGAAGGTCATATATTTATCGGTTTATGATTTGTAGAGTTTTTAATGTCATATTTGCTCCTAGAGCAGTATATGCATGATATCAATGAATTTTTGCATTAGATCTGTGAAGTGAAACTGGAACTCCTCATATTAAACTTTTATTAAATTAATGCCGTTTTTTATAACATTTAATTAAAAATTTCATCTTTTTTATTAAAACTTTCATACGACGAATGAAACAGATTCATTAAAAATACTTTCATTAAAACTATGAAGATTTTTCATAAAGTTTAAGAAATTTTTCGTGCATATTGTGAAGCAAATTTCACAAGTTTAGAGACAAAATTTTATTATACCTCGTTCAAGAAATTGTCTTTGTATACAATACTAGCTGACCAGGCAAACGTTGTTTTGCCTTCAAATTTTAATTGTAATTAATTCTTTAAATCAAGAAATTTCTTTTACGCAAATAATAATATAATAATAATATATTTTTTATGTTAAGTGTACCTGTTAAACATGAATTGTTACTTAAAACCATATAATAAAGTTTTTTGTTTACTTCTTCACCTTTTTTTATTTATTCTAGGACTATGAGGAACGCTAAAACAATTTTTGAACAACATTATTAAATAACCTTGCAAAAAGTCTTGAATGTGATAATTTATTTTAATGCTTATTTGTTTTTTGCTTTGGTACCACGCCCATTTATCCTATTCCGCCCATTTTCAGTTCGACTACTAATATTTGTAATTGGTGGACTCGTACCAAATTTGAAGGCTATATAGCTAATATAGAACCCTAGATATTTAATATTAATATTAATTTTGTATACGAGCTAAATAATCACTTTGTATGGGAGCTGCCACGCCCACTGGTATGATCCCGCCCAATTTTCCCATGACTACTCATAATATAATCAACGTGCACAAATTTCTAAGACTCTGGCTATTATAGAACAGTAGATATATGATATTAAATATTTACTTTGTATGGGAGCTGACACGCTCACAGGTCCGATCACGCCCATTTTTCACATGACTATTCACATTAACAAATAATGAACATGCACAAATTTCTAAGACTCTGGCTATTATAGAACTGTAGATATATGATATTAAATATTTACTTTGTATGGGAGCTGCCACTCCGACTGGTCCGATCCCGCCCATTTTTTTCCTGATTATTCAAATCAGTAACATATGGGATACTGCAATGTTTCAAAACTCCTGCTATCACAATAGTCAAGATATATGATGTTATTCAATTTATGTGGGAGGGGCCACGCCCACTTGAAATATATATAGTCGAAAACCTAACTTGGACTATAACCTCTCAAATGAAACCAGTTTGGGCCAAATCGGTTGGATAGTTTTAGAGTCTGTAGAGGACAAACATACAAACATTGTATTTTATATATATAGATTATTTTTATGTTTCCGCTCATAACTTAAAAAAAAAAAAATTCCGGAACGATATATAGCCTATGTCCATCCTGGAGGACAAAATTAAATATTGGTAAAAAAATTCAGAAATCGTATGATTAGTTACGGAGATTACTTTCTACAAACAAACAAACAAACATACAAACATTACCTCTTTATAATATTAGTATAGATTTGGGATTAAAATAGCTATGAAACTTTTTTTGACGATACACGCCTGTACTCCTACATATTAGTAACTTAAATCTGTTCAAATCCATTGATTTCAATAAGGGCTGCAGAAGTTGTAGTAGTTTTTAAGTTTTTTAGCAGTAGTTTTCATACGATAATTTTAATCGTTTCCGGAAAAGTGGTATTGTTTTTTATTTAACTTGTTCAAAAAAAATCCGAATCTTCATTTTGAGCTTTTATCTTCATTTTGAGCTTTTTTTTACGAATTGTGGATTATATTAAGTGATGCTTAATTCGATCAATATAAGATTGAAAGCCCCAAATACTCTATAATCCTTGCAATTTGTTTGCGGCCTCTTAGCTGTTGATAACACTTAAAAAAGACATACGATTTCTCAAATTAGCAGTCATGTTAACGTATATAATAGGAGTCAATACAAATGCATACATGCACTCAGCGACAATCTTCTGTAAGTAATTATTTGTGGTTGTTTGAGATGCATCTTTTTTTTAATGAAACACCAAGAAATTAAAAAAAAAAAACAAACCACATCAAATTACTGTATTATGATTTTACATTAATTTTATACAGTAGTTTATATTTTATTGCATATGAGTCATTCCATGTCTGACCGAACACCTTTTGTAACTTCTTCCGATTTACTTTAAATTTGGCAGACGTTAAAAAATATTTTTCCCGTGTTTCCAGAAAAAAATTAAAAATTTCTTTTAAAAATGTTATGGGCATTTGAAAATTGTGAAAATCGTGAAAATCGTGAAAAGTCATCCGACATAACAACTTTTAAACTGATTTTTTTCTAAAACTAGTGAATAGATTTAAAGTTGAATACCTTATTTTAATGGTATTTGAACTTTCTTTTTAACCCTTATGTGTGTGGAAAAAAAAACACCTTCTATAGGGTGGATAGGTACCTGGGTACCTTCATGCAATTGTATGAGCAATGTAATTTTTTGTCTTGTATTGTACAAAAAATCGATGGTTAATGATATAATATTAGAATTTTACTCTGGTTTTCCCCTTTTCATATATTTTTTAAAATAAATATCAGCAACTTTTTTGCTGGGAGGATCTTTGCAGAAAAAGTTTCTAACATTAGCAAAAAAATTGCTAAACTCAGCAAGTTTTTTGCTGAATTTAGCAACTTTTGCTGAATTTCGCAACTTTTTCTGCTAGGATCCTCCCAGAAAACAAGTTGCTGATATTACAAACTTTTTTTTTTTGGGTGTATAATAAATGCCTTATTATGTGATTCCCATAAAATGTATGAGCACACAATAAATGTTGGGGTTCCCTTTTTCTTTTCTTCTAGATAGATAAAATTTCAATGTGGGATTCCCCTTTAAATATATTTTTAAATCTGAAGCAAAAAAATAAAAATCTTATTATGTGATTCCCCGTATAATGAATGAGCAAACACTACGTATTTTCTTTTGTTGCACATATGAGATACGCACATCTCCGCAGTTTTTATTGACATTTTGACATTGATTTTGCATAAAGAGTTTCATTCGAAATAATTTTTCACCAAGTAAAGGTGCCTAGTTTTTTAAAAGTGCATTTTTTATTTCCGCAAAATGGATCAAAATATAAGAACACGTTCTAATAGATTTTCGTCAACTGAAATTCGTGAGATGTTGTGTGAATGTGAAAGTGATGAAGACGAATTTTCACCATCTGATATCGACGATGAATACATTCCACCAGCTAACGACGCAGCATCGGAAGGTTCAGATGCTGAGCAGGTGGGATGCATTGAGGCTGCTGAGGATTCATATGATTCAGATGATAGTGAGGAAGAAGAGCCAAACAATGAACTCTGTGGTAAAGATGGCACTGTTTGGGATCTTAAACCTTTTACTGAATCGCAACCAATAAACCGAAACATTTTACGTCAGCGTAGCGGCGCAGCCCTTGGCAGCAATATTTTAACAGCACAGCAAATATTTAAAAGCTTTTTGTCGACCGAAATGTGTGACATAATTTTACGCGAAACAAACCGAAAAGGAAAAAAAATTATTGATGATTACAATCTTAACATGACACAAAAGTTTCCAAACGTGGCCGACCGGCCAAAAACAAAAATATTCCAACCATTTACAGAAGAAGAACTAGACGCCTTTTTTGGAATTTTAATTTTTTGTGGAGTGCACAAATCTAATAAGGAGCATTTGTCAGAATTATGGAAACCTATTCATCTACCACTGATTCGAGCTGCAATGCCTCTTGATAGATTTAGAATGATGTTGCGTGTCATCAGATTTGACAACGATGCCACTCGTACTTCACGTGCCACAACTGATAAAGCTGCAGCCATTCGAGATATTTGGGCAATGCTTAATGACAATTTACGTAGAAATTATAAGCCAGGCGAATGTATAACAGTTGACGAGCAGCTATATGGTTATCGTGGACGAACGCGCTTCACACAATACATGCCGTCTAAGCCTGAGAAGTACGGAATAAAAATATTTTGGGCTTGTGACGCAAGTAATTCCTACCCCTTACAAGGTCAATTATATACAGGTAAACCAACAGAAGGCGAGCGCCAAACAAATATAGGGGAAAGAACAGTTTTAGATCTTGTTAGCCCATATAAAAACTCCGGAAGAAATGTTACTACAGATAACTTTTTTACATCCTTACAACTGGCTCGAAAACTTAACTCGTGGAATTTAACTCTAGTTGGAACAGTAAGAAAGAACAAAAGATTTTTACCAGCAAATATGCAGCCACATAAAGACAGGTAAGTTTAATTTTACACATAAAAAGAAATGCGTGCATGATACACTGACTATGCAAAAATAAAATTAAATTGACAAGCAAATATTATTATTTCAGCAAATAAATTCCACCAACTTTGCCTTCAGAAATGAGGCAACTTTGTGCTCCTACGTTCCTAAAAGAAAAAAGCAGTAGTAATGTTATCTACTATGCACACAAAGCCTGTAACAGAACCCACTACAGCTGCTAAACCAGAAATTATAACTTATTACAACCAAACTAAAGGAGGTGTCGACAATATGGATAAGCTATTGGGAGAATATACTTCTAAACGTAGGACATGTCGATGGCCGTTAGCATTATTTTTCAATATTATCGATGTAGCAGCATTAGCAGCATACATCGTTTACATGGAGTACAATGCCCAATTTATTTCAACTGACCGTCGCAGACTATTTTTGAAAGATTTAAGTTTTGAACTATGTAAGGACAACATTGAACGACGTGCCAAAAATTCAAATGTAATAAAAATCGATTCCACTCGATCAGCAATACAGGTTGTATTGGGGCGAGATATTTCAACAACAGCTGTTACTAATGTAAAAACTCGAGATAATAATGGCCGTATTGCGGTTGTGGGAAGTTGTTACCTATGCTCTAAGCTTACAAAGAAGCAGAGAAAAACTCGAAAGGCTTGCAAAAATTGCTTCAAGCCTATTTGTAACGAGCACTCAATCAATCGTCCCATATGTAACAACTGTTTGGATTAATTTTTCTATGTCTTTTATTATATTTAAATTATATTTTTTTTGTGTTAAACCTTGAAATAAATTTTTTTATGAAAAATAATTTTTTTTATCAAAAATAAACCTTGAATAAATTTTTATTTATTGTAAAACAATTTTTCTTTTATCAAATAAAGTTTTATTTAATGGTATTTCTAAAAACCAAGTCAAATAATTTAGATTATCACACGTTAGTAAAGCAACAAATTAATTTTTTTCATGTGCCTCCATATAAAACGTATACAGGTGCCCAGGTACCTATTCACCCTATTAAGGGTGCAAAAAGCAAATTGATATGCCACGCCCCCCCCCCCCCCCCAACTGATATTGTATATAAACACCTATGAAAATATAATAATAACAAAAAGTTAGGAGTTCTCATGAAATTGTAGAATTGTAGACTAAAATCTTATATAAAATATTTCGATTTGAAAACGCAATAGGTACACAGGTACCTGTCCACACACATAAGGGTTAAAAATTGTTATTTTTTTTTTATTTTTAAAAATTGTTTTTGTTTTTACTTAATTACTGTTTTCCACTATCTTCGAACAAGTCGAAAAATCTAAAAAAAATATTTTCTTAAAGCTTAATATAACCTTAATATTACCTGTAAATTTCAGAATGGAAGTCGAATGCATTCTATTTTTTTTCCATTGTAGTACCACGAAAAATTACATTTTCAAGTCAAACATACAAAAAAAATTCTAACGGCACATGGAAAAATCAAAACAAATAATGCTCAATCAAGAACAATATGAATTTGTTAGCGTGTGTGGTTTGCATATGTGGTTCATGCTTACTACAATTGTGGTTCAATTTTTGAACAGTAAAAAACAAATGACAATGTTAGTTGAATTTACTGAAATGTAAGTTGTCCTTTTTTCAAGTGAAACTTCATTTGTTTTTAACTAAAGTTGCAGTGGTATTTGTCTATATAGTATTCTAAGTGTAAATAAATTTAAAAAAGACTCTGTTCTGCTAAAAAATATGCAAAACTGAAAACATCTATTTCAGCAAAATTTATGGAAAACCCTGAAAAAACAAAAACTAAGATTTAAGAGCGGTCTTTGGCTTAAAAGTGTAAACGTGTAAAATGGTAAAATTTAAAATCACACCATTTCAGACCACCAGGCAATAAAAATCTGGCTGTGCCATGCAAAAATTTTCTTTTTTAAAAAAATCACGTTCATTTTTTTTTTAATTTTTTGTGGGATATCGTGTATATTTATGGGACATTATCGCTACATACCTCAAACTGCGCATAAGGCTTTTTGCAAACAATTGAAAATCTAAAAATGTTGCGCTTAAACCATTAACACCATATCAATTTTTATGTGTTGGTGGCACAGTATCAGTACAGATAGTGTGAAGTCATATTGTACGACGTGACATCCTTATTTGTAAGATGCAAATAATATACCCTTAAGAATGAGTTTTTTTTGAGTTTGTCTAAGCCGACATTTTGAGCATTTTTAACATTTATCGGAATTAAACTAAATAATATTTACATTAAACTGAAATTTTTCAAAAAGGTTAATCATTTAAGTAAATCTATCAGCCTTTTTTAAATATAGTTCATAATTAAAGAAAATATTGTAAAATTGAGTCAGTTTCATCAATATCAAACATTTTTGAAAAAATTCCATATTTTAAAAAATATCACGTAATATATAACATGTTTTTATAGATTTTTAATTAAATTCTATTTTTAATACCAGAAAAAAAGAACACATAAATAAACATAAAATATTGCCAAAATATGTTATCAAAAAAAAAAAAAAAAAACGCAACAAAATGCAAAAAAAACCCGACAAACAAAAAAGGATAAAAATCAGTTATTGCTTTCATATTGATTTTCCGCTAATAATTCTCATCAAATATTCTATACACAGACTATAAACGTAAAACCATAAATATTAATAAAAAAAAAATTACAATTCATAACAACTTTTTTGTTGTTGTTATTTATTTATATATTTTGGCTAGAAACAAATACGTGTATTTGTATATAACCATATTTAAATATTATTTAACAATATTTATCTCTTTATATATGACTGCTATTATGAAAAAGAAAAATTAAATATTTATACTACAAAAACGATACATTAGACCGACTCAAAAAAAAAAAAAAAAATATGTGTTCTTTGTGTACCTTTAGTAATAAAATCAGAATTTTTCCTAAAATCTCTCGGATAACTGAGTTCAAGCCGAGGACATGACTTAAAATCATGGTTCCTTGCTGGTAAACCTTGTTGTCTCGTTCGAAATTCAATGGCGACTGGTACTTTTAGAGACATCTGTTAACAAAAAAAAAGATATTTGAATTTGAAAATTATGGTTCCGTGGATTAAAAAAACCGCCTTGTTTAACTGATAATGGATTACTCAGTTCAAGCCGAGGACTTTTTTTATTTGAAATAATGGTTCCTCGCTGGTAAAGCTTATTTTTGTATTCGAAATTCAATGACGATTGGTACTTTTCGAGATATCTCTTAACAAAAAAGTTATTTGTATTTTAAAATTATGGTTCCGTCGATTCAAAAACAGCCTTTTTAAATTGTGTTAAAAACTACAAAAATCAGTGCACCGGACACCGTGAGATTTTATTAAAATAATAAAAAATAATATTTTTAATCACAACTTTTGAACCGTTTACTATAAATATTTTTGCAGGATGGTATTTTTGTTTCTACCAGAGAGATTTTGTGGTTGTTATTATGATGCTAGTAATAAAAAATTAAATTATTATATTGGGTCATTTTCCAGTTGTTAGAATTAAAAAAATATTATAACAAGCCAATAATAAAATATTGTACACCTCAAAGAAAATGGAAATGGTAACAAGTTTCATAAAAATAATGATTTAAAATTTTTAATATTTTTTATGGAAAATAATTTTTAAATGCTAAATTTTTGTTTAGTTTTACCTACTTGGCACAGTGGTTCCTAACACAAAAAATTTCTAATAATAACGGATCTTCTAAGAATCTACCCAGTAAAAAATTATAGTGTTTTTAGGAAACAAATGCGCTGATGTAAGTGCATAATACTGAGAAGCAGCAAAATAAATGAATAGTTTTAGTATAAAAATAAACAAACAAAAATGGTGAGCTTAATTTTTTCCATTACAAGGATGCAGGTTGTAAGCAGCTTACGCTAATCCCTTACAAGGATGCAGTTTGTAATGCGGAAACTTTCATATCCTGTATTAAAAACGATCTCTACCAATTTTCACGAGCGATTTTTTTGAGCATGTAATAAAAAATAATTAGTCATTTAACTGTTTCTGAAGATCTAGCACGTGGAGCGGTAAAAAAATAAAATGTGTCAAAAATTTTAATAATTTATGTATGGTATATTCATGTTATTACTTTTAATCGTAGTAATATACATGAAATATGATTTTACTGCAAGCCATTAAATCATAGCTTTTATAAGCGCTAAAATGAGCGCTTATTTTGCCAAAAGGTAATGCTTCCAAGTGGGAATTCGCCATATAAAAATCATGGCATATGTAAGCAGTTTTGTAAGGGATTCTTTTCGGCTTACTCCCTTACAAACCTGCTTGCATATAAGCAGCGTTTTATATTGGGTAATGCAATCAGGAAAAAGGCATTCGCTGGAAAAAAAGAATTAAAGAGTGGGACTTAACATTTAAGAAACTAATATCTATAGTCACCAGGGTTGTTCTTTATTCAGGGTTCTATTTTGTTTGAATAATGGATCAAGCAATTTTTGATCGAAATATTAAATGATTAACTTTTAAACATTATATCAATGAATCGAACCAGTAATAAATTTAAAAAATGCATAAATAGTTAAAGTATTTTAACGCATAACACAAAATTTTATAAATTTTGGCATCAAAAACTACCACAATACGAGTTCCCAAATGTAATGATTTTAAAATAGAGTAAATGTAACACCAAATGGTTTCTCATTCATTTGGCATTCCTATCTCGTGATGAAAAAAATATATTTTTGATGAAAAAAAATTTATATCGAGCTGTTGAGATCTTGTTTTAGTCAATTATAAAGCTTTATGATGTAAAACTGTTGGCTGAAATTGTAAGAAACGACGAAAATAGCTCATATTGTTCGGGTAATCAACTAGAAAAAGAAAAAAAAATCAGCTTTTTCAGCAAGTTGATTGATATATATACCCTGATATACAAAACAATAGTTCCTTTGGTTAGTGGATTAGAATAATGCTGAAGATGACCTAGTCGCTTAGGTCGAAAGTGCTGCAGTCCCTCTAGCGCTGATCCCCACAATGATTTGTTTCAAATTTTCTTACAGTTATTAACAATTAGTGTATCCTATTTATAATAGTAACATTTTAATTATGATCTGAAACCTGACAATTCGAAATGAAATTAAATTTAAAAAAAGATCAACAATACATACAAAATTGTCAAAATATAGTATTATTATTTAAATGAAATATTTTAGGCCAATTTCTTTAATTTTTTCTTGAAAGCGAACTGTAACTTCAAAACTTTTTTTTGGCGATGCTTAAACAAAGCCATTCGAGAGTACTTTTCTTACACGCCAAGTCAGATTGTATGTCCTGTTTTTGAAAGATCAATTTTGCATTGCGTACAAAGGGCGTCTAAAAAAATAGTTTTTATAAAAAAAAAGAAAAATATTGATTTTAGTGCAAAATTTGCCAAAAAATTAATTTTTATGCAAAAATGGCATTTTCGGTCTAGGTGAAAAATTTAAATATTTGCAAAGTATTTGAGGAAATGGCAAAAGAAGTATTTTGTAGCAAATGCCATAAAAGAATAATGTAATTACAAATAAGGCATTTGGGATTTACGAAAAAATTAAGGATGACCATCAACATCCTCAGCAGCAAAAAAAATCTTTAAGGCTAGTCATGGTTGGTTTGAAAATTTCAAAAAAGGCATTCTTTACATAATTTAAAACTAGAAAGGGAACAAGCATCAGCTGATCTTGATGCTGCAGAAGAATGTCAAGAAAAGTTCGCCGAAATTATTTCATATACTCCTGATCAAGTCTTCAATGCTGACGAGTCGGGTTTATTTTGGAAAAAATGCCTGAGAAAACTTTATTGTCAAAGGGTATTATATAATGAAATCATTGGTTTTAAATAAATAGTCATAACGACTCAGATGAAGACGAGTAAGAAATGGTTGCACTGATAACTAAAATTATTTGTGAAGGAAAGGAAAGCTCTTTGTCCAACATGACCAAAATGTTGAAAGAGCTTTAAAGTTTCAGAGATATATTTCTCATGTCCTGGCACAATATCGAGAGGTAAATAAAGAATTGAACACAAGTTCATATAAAAAAATATATTTCCAAATCTCTGCGGGCTGAAGTTATCTCCAACATCGAAACATAAACTTTTTAAATACTTTCGAGTGATGAAATTGATGCGGCATCAACCAGAATGATAAGATTGGTTGACACTATTAGTTTGAAATGAACTGATCTCTTTTAATGAACTGATCTCTTTTAATGAACTGAATTATTATTTTTTATTAATAAATAGTAGACTGATTTTTTGCTTAATTTATAGTACCTGGTTTTATGGATTTTTTATGTTATTCCAGGCTTCATAAATTATTTTTTTTGTTTTATGAATTTTATAACTAAATTTTGTTTATAAATTAACTTATTTTGTTAGCTTTTTGTTTTATTTACGTTTTTTGCATTAAAACAAATAAATATATATATTAAAAAATTACTTTATATACAGCATTTGCCTTTTTTTCGATTTACACGATTTTCCATACAAACTTTTTTGAATTCGATTTAGACGATTGTTTCTGGAACGTATCTGTCGTGTAAATCGAGGGATAGGTGTACACTTAGTCCAACGTGTCTCCAATTTTTTTAACCCTTTAAACAAAAGGATTTTTCGAGGTCCATAAAATATTCATTTCTTGTTGAACCGTTAAATCGGTTCAATAAGTTGGCATAATATTCGCCGTTTATTGTTTTTCCCTTTTGAAGGTAATCGATTTGGATTATCCCGCGTGCATCCCAAAAACTGTTGCCATCACCTCATTGGCCACGATTAAGTTTATGGTCAATTGAGAGCAAACGCGGCACTGATCTTGCAGACAGCATTCTTAAAGCCAACTGATCATTTAAAATCGAAACCACACAGCCATATGAAATGCCTATGGCATCAAAAATCTCACGCACTCTTACTCTTCGATAGGCCAACACCATATCGTGAATTTTTACGATATGTTCGGGTCTATTGAACTCAATTTGCCGTCCAGCACGTTCAGCGTCATTTGTACTTGTGCGACCTCAACGAAAGTCAGTAAACCAATTTTTTACCATTGAAATCGATTGTGCAGAGTCCGCATAGTATTTATCAAGCTTTTCCTTGGTTTGATTGACGTGTTTTTTTTTCGCCAAAAATAATGTTTAATGAGCACTCGAAATTCAATTTTTTCCATTTTTTAAAAAATCTACGATGTTGTTTATTTTCAACAGCTGTTAAACGCAAAGTAAATGACGGAACTTGTTCAAAATATGACAGTTGCCTATTAACAGGTAGTACTTGAGGGGAGCAGTGTTGCATTTCATATAACTACGAGGGAAGTTCGAAAAGTCATGGACTTATTGATCCGCCCTCGTAGAAGCTGTATGAGCATGAATAAATTTCGCATATTTTAGACCAGGCAGATATAAAGTGAAATGCTTTTATCCCCATAGTAGGTGTTATAGTTAAAAAAAAATTCAACTTTGAATTTAAAAATCTTAATTTCTCATATGTTTTTTTTTTTTGTTGCTAATAAATTTTTTTTATCATAAATATAAACATTATCAATTTTCATATCAGACTCGACTAGCTTTTTCTTTCCTTTATAGATGTTATCCTTTTATTTTTTCTTATTAAAAGTTGTACTTAAAAAATGATTTAAATTGTGTACGAAATATATTAAAGTTTTACATTTTCCAACTCAATTTCAAAATAAATGAAAAATTAAGTATTGAAGATCTTATTGTCAAAACTTGATAAGCCACATTTATTGTATTATGGATTTTAGCTGTTTTATAGACATCTATCGATTAATACACTTATTACAAGTACCTAGATTACAAATGTCTTTGCAAAGCCACATTTTTTACATTATCTTAACCATTAAATTGCGAAAGCAAACTAAATATAAAATGTGGCTTATCAAGTTCTTACAATAAGCCCTTCAATACTATAGATTATCCGTTATTTGTTTATAAAAATTTCTTATCTTTACACACAGAGAAATAAAGTGCCAACCGAATTAAAAAGTGTATATTAATAGTAACAACTTATAAATTCAGTTAGTACAACGACATTTACATTCGATATCTTAAAATTTTGGGTGTTGCAACTAAAATTCTGTTGAATTAACCGAACTTTATTGTGAAACTAATAAAAAGCTGTCCCAACTGTCTTAAATTTGTAATAACCGAATATGAGTCGTAGTAATCGAATTTCAGTTGGCAAATAGCTAAATTTTTTTCTGTGTGTAATTTCTTTCCGTCTTTGAAAATCCCCTCGTTATATATTGCACTTATTCCTTATGGAAATTTTATAATATTTCTAATATTTTACATTTCATTTTTAATTTTATATCAAAGTATCATTATTTTTTTAGTTTTTGCATCTACAAAAACAAAATGTTGATTTTATTCATTACATAAGTCAATCGAAGTGTAGATTTTTTTATTGCTATAATATGTATTTTGTTAATAGGTTATATTTCAAAATGAATCAAACAG
The DNA here is from genome assembly GCA_021234595.1 of Delia radicum. Lineage (NCBI taxonomy): Eukaryota > Metazoa > Arthropoda > Insecta > Diptera > Anthomyiidae > Delia > Delia radicum. The sequence continues at coordinate 39,131,452 of CM037854.1, read as the reverse complement.
ATGATGACGATGATGACGTTTTCATTTTACTATTTATTCAAATAATAAAAAATTTGTATATCCATCTGAATGTATTTTGCGATTTTTTTATTATTTATAATTCATGGTTACCATAAAAAACATTATATATTATTTTAAATAATTTATAATGAAAAAATTTGAATTTTATCATAATTCGACTGTGGGTTAAAATATATTTTTAATTAAATTTTTTGCCGTAAGGTGATATAAAATGGCAGCTGTTTGAAAATTGAAAGTACAAAATGCGTTAATGAAAGACACTTGAAAGTATATTATAATAATGCACCCATTCCTCGATAAACACGATGTATAAGCATAAATAATGTTTTTAAGTAATATCATACCAAAAGAAAAGCGTAAATCAAAGATTGTGTCTAATTTCATATTTTTATATTTAGTTCAGCCAAGCGTATGAGTGTGTAAATATTAATCATACGTCAAGGTGGATCAAAGTAAATTTCAACTTTAAATTATATAATATCTATTAAAAGTTGTTTTTTGTGGTTGGCTTTATAAAATTTTAATAATTTTATGATTATTCAAAGATACAAATCAAAGGTCATGAGCTAACACTTTTTAAGAGTTTGCCACAAGAAAGTTAAATTAAAAGAGAAAATAATTTTATATAAATTTTGCATGAATCGCTAAATTTTTCCAATATACCGGCGAAATTTTGCATTTCATACAAAATGTTTGGAAATATATTTTCGCTTTTAGTTTAAGATTTCATTGTGAACATACTATACTCTAAATAACAACCATATTTTCAATTGAAGCTGTCAATATATAATCATAATTTAATGAATGGAACAATAATCTATTTTTTTAATGTTGTTGCTGTAATATCACATAAAAAAACTAAAATCGAGCTTTAATTATAAACTTAAACGCAAAAGTTGTCAACACTGAGCGTTTAAAACCTTACGTCAATCTGGTAACGTTGTAAAATAGAGACTGAGGAGATTATAATAATTGACAAAAATCTAAAAATATAATATTTATGTTTGCTAGTATTGCTCAATTCTGTGTATAATATATAATAACAGAAAAGTTAATAGGAAAGAAAACTGCAATTTAGCTGCATTACATTCGAGCTTATACTAGGTTGTGATAGCTTAACAGTCAGGACTTGGTATTGTTACGTTTGTAATGTAAGAAGTAGTGCAGGTTTGATGCTTACAGCCGCAGGTTGTTGAAATAGAGACAATCTGACAATTATAAAATACAAATAATAATACAATTAAAATGGAAAATCACTGATGTCCAAAAAAAGGAATAAACTAGTCTAGTTTGATTTACGAAAAATTTAATTACTAGTGTTTATAATTTGTAGAGAAAAACGTTTATTCTTCTTCTTAACCTCGACATTTCTAAAATAGTTTTTAATACAATTAAAAGATTAATTGAATACAGTCCCATTAAGCCCAATGTCCCCATATAAGGACACTCGATTTTTGCGAAATCATGAAAGAAA
>CM037854.1:39096684-39129857 GCA_021234595.1 Delia radicum | reverse complement strand
ATTGTTCTCCTGTGTAATTTAAAAATGTTTACAGTTATATTAGTTTTTTGTTTTTATATACATCGAGATTATTTTTATGTTATTTTCAATTTATAACGAGCTTTCAACCTCCGTATATTTACAAAAATAAAGCAAATCAAACATATTGGCAAGGTTGATACTAGTATTTCGATCTGGCTAAAGATCTCATCAGTACCCGAAGTTTTAGAAAAGCTAGAGCGTCCATAATAAAGTTCTGCTTATTAACAAAAAACCTATTAATCATCACTTTTGCTACATTCTTGTCTTCTTAGTAATCAAGCACGTGGTTAGGGTCTTTTCCTAACAAGCATCATGACGTTATTAAACTTTGAAGACCAAAAATGTTCTATTTATATAAAAAGTGTTTAGTGTTTACTCTGGCTCAAGTAATATTTTTACAGGTATATTATTTTTTTTGTGTTTATATACATCGAGATTATTTGTATGTTATTTTCAATTTACAACGAGCTTTCAACCTCCGTATATTTACAAAAACAAAGCAAATCAAACATATTAGCTAGCTTGATACTAGTATTTCGATCTGGCTAAAGATCTCATCAGAACCCGAAGTTTTAGAAAAGCTAGAGCCTATATAATAGGCAGAACTTTAACAAAAAACCTATTAATAATCAATGTTGCTCCATTCTTGTCTTCTTAGTAATCAACCACGTGGTTAGGTCTTTTCCTAACAAGCATCATGACGTTACTAAATTTTGAAGACCAAAAATGTTCTATTTATATAAAAAATTTTTTTAGTGTGTAATCTGGCTCAAGTAATATTTTTTACAGTTACATTAGTTTTTTGTTTTTATATAGATCGAGATTGTTTTTATGCTATTTTCAATTTATAACGAGCTTTCAACCTCCGTATATTTACAAAAATAAAGCAAATCAAACATATTAGCTAGGTTGATACTAGTATTTCGATCTGGCTAAAGATCTCATCAGTACCCGAAGTTTTAGAAAAGCTAGAGCGTCCATAATAAGCAGAACTTTAACAAAAAACCTATTAATCATCACTTTTGCTACATTCTTGTCTTCTTAGTAATCAAGCACGTGGTTAGGGTCTTTTCCTAACATGCATCATGACGTTATTAAACTTTGAAGACCAAAAATGTTCTATTTATATAAAAAGTGTTTAGTGTTTACTCTGGCTCAAGTAATATTTTTTACAGGTATATTAGTTTTTTGTGTTTATATACATCGAGATTATTTGTATGTTATTTTCAATTTACAACGAGCTTTCAACCTCCGTATATTTACAAAAACAAAGCAAATCAAACATATTAGCTAGCTTGATACTAGTATTTCGATCTGGCTAAAGATCTCATCAGAACCCGAAGTTTTAGAAAAGCTAGAGCCTATATAATAGGCAGAACTTTAACAAAAAACCTATTAATAATCAATGTTGCTCCATTCTTGTCTTCTTAGTAATCAACCACGTGGTTAGGTCTTTTCCTAACAAGCATCATGACGTTACTAAATTTTGAAGACCAAAAATGTTCTATTTATATAAAAAATTTTTTTAGTGTGTACTCTGGCTCAAGTAATATTTTTTACAGTTATATTAGTTTTTTGTTTTTATATACATCGAGATTATTTTTATGTTATTTTCAATTTATAACGAGCTTTCAACCTCCGTATATTTACAAAAATAAAGCAAATCAAACATATTAGCTAGGTTGATACTAGTATTTCGATCTGGCTAAAGATCTCATCAGAACCCGAAGTTTTAATTTTAAAAACATAAAAATATGTTAGTTACTTCAATTAATAAATTTTAAAACAAAAACTCCATAGATTATTTGTAAGGACAATATCCTAACCAAAAAATATAGAGTATGTGTGTATATATTTTAAACCGATCTAACCAACATATCACACACAATTTATAGATCAACAATAAAAATTCACTATTAACCACTCACAAGGTACAGTGCAAAATTTCGCTTAATATATATGCTCGACATATGTTGAAAAACGAAGTAAATCTTCAATGTTTGCTATTCTTTCACTTACAATGTAAAGGATAACATATGATGACATTTGAAAATAACTGCCAATAAAATTTTCAACTTAATTAGTTGAACTGGCAACTGTGGTAATAATTGACAGAACTAAACATAGCTTTATAGAAAATAAGTTCGTAGTAAATTTCGTCATACTCAAAAAACTAAGTCACGTTACGTTTTTAACTTAACTAGTTGAGTTAAATATATGATGTTTACAATTTAACACTTTAAGGCACGAAGAATGTTGATGAAGGCCGTTGCGGGCTAGAAAGTTAACTCCATTCATATATATATATATATATATATTCCCGTCGTTCCTATAAGGAGCATAGGGCCTCATTCATGCAGGTGTCAAATAACTTTTTTTTTTCTAAGAGTTTTTTCTGTTAATTAAAGTAAATTATCATAAATAAAATTATAATTTTTCTGTTAATATAGAAAAAATATTCATGATCTCTAACGGAACTAGCCAACATATCACACATTTTTTTTTATTCATTAAAATTGCTCATAAAGCTCTAACCATTTACTAAAATCCTATTTGGACATTTGTTATTCATATAGCGGATGTTAAACATGATGATAATTACACTCAGGGAACTTCTGCTTTAACAATATGTAGTTGTTTGGGTTGTAATACAGTTTCATTATTTTTAATGTAAATATAAGTCATTTGTAGAACAAATAAAATTTTTAACTAACCTTGTAGTTCATTTAAAAAAACAACTAACATCAAATGACTGTTTTATGATTTTACATTCATTTTTTACAGTTGTTTTTTGTAATTTAAAAAAATAAAAAAAAAAATTTTTTGGTTTATTTTTTACTACCATGTGGTTCATTTTTACTACAATTGTTAGTCATTTTTGAACATTAAAAAACAAATGACAATGTTAGTTGAATTTAATGAAATGTAAGTCGTCCTTTTTTTAAATGAAATTTCATTTGTTTTTGACTACAATTGCAGTCGTCTTTACCAACATAATTTCCTAAGTGTACCATACAACAAAGCAGATAAAAAACAAATGGCTCACTTTAGCGAACTTGCCCGCATTAGCTAACATTCTCTCATAGACAAAAGTAGATTAATGCGTTTGTTATTTTCTGTATTGAACCTTAAAAATATTGTTTAAATTATTATGTATCTTGTCCCAAAGTGGATCAGTCTAGAAAGCATAAAATCACTTTATTTTGTTTTTATTTTTTTAATGTTGCTAATAGATTGGTGTATATTGTACATGTGTTAGTGCTGTTGTTATTTTTTGTTGCTTATTGTAGTTATTATTGCTGTTGTTGTTATTGTTATTGCTGTTATATTTTTCACTTTAAAAACTATTTACTATATGGTTTATTTTACCAATTGATTTTTATATTGTCTGTTAGTAGAACAAGCACATACTCTGTTATATATATGAATATTCCATGCTGCTGTATGAACGGAAAGTAAAAGAAAAAGAATTCATGCACATGGCTATAAATAAATTTTTATGTTTAAAAAAGAACAATAAAGTAAATAATGTAAATCAACAAATGTGCTCTAGATTGTGTATAGAAGTAAAAAAAATGTTGGATTTTATTTTACGTTTATATGCAATTTTAAACAGATCAATGCTATTAATAAAAATTATTTTGATTCCGTAGCAAAGATCAAATGCTATAAAAATCGAAGTAAATTGATAAAATATGGTTTTATACAGAAATTAAAACGGACTTTAGAAAAGAGATACAGATAACTTTAAATACAACTAACTAGGAAGGTATCCCACGACTCACTGAACTTCATACCAAAACAGTCCCGGTCGTAGCAACCATAAATGTAGTCTATCGAAAGCGGTTGTCTTAATGGGATTTTTCAAAAAAAATGTTTGTTGAGACAACAGTATTTCTAATGTTGGGGTAGAATTTCTGTTGTTCTAATGTAGTACTTGTCATCACAACTGAAAAATTCGTTCTCAGTAATCGAAAAATATGATAAGCAACATATACAGTAGACCGAGAATGTTTTCATGGTATTTGAATAATACAAAAAAAAATAGAAAAATATGCAAAATTGTTGAAAAAATTAACAAAGTTTCTAAAAAAAACTTAAAAAAGTCTGAAAAATTGGAAAAAAAACGGTAACATTTGAAAAAAGACAAAAATTTTAACAAAAAAAAAAAAAATTGACAAAATCTGACAAATCTGCAAAATGCCAATAAATCGATGAATTTTTTTATATTTTCCTATATCTCTTTTATTTTTCTAGATAAATACGATTTAAATTTTATTTCTGCGATTTTTTTAACATTAATTTTTAGTGTCCGACCGAACAGTTCGGCCAGAAAATGCATTTGGCCTGTTTTCGGTATTTTAAAGCATTATGGACAAGTTTGGCAGATGGAAAAATATTTATTGGGCTGATTAAATGCTATTTTGAGTGTCAAAATTGAAGAAGAGTCTGTAGTTAAGCAATAAATTCACTGTTCGGCATCAGAAAGTTCGGCCAAATTGAAAATAGTTCGGCTGCCGAACTTTTAACTTTATAGCTGAACTTCGGCTTTTCTCTTAAATTTTATACACAAATCGAATTAAGTCGGCTCAACAAACATGTTTCTAATACCAAAATTTGTCATCATTGCCTCTAGATATCAAAAAACCGTCAAAATATAGTTTTTTGGCCGAACTGTTCGGTCGGACACTATTAATTTTAGCAATTTTTTTTTTCCATTTTAACGATTTGTTTTAATATTTGGCAATTTTTTGGGGTTTTTTAAATTTTTGCGATTTTTTCATATATTGATGAACTTTTTAAAACTGCGATTTGTTTTTAATTTTTTCGATTTTTCCAATTTTAACGAATTTTAATTTTAAGTTTTTAATGTTTGTTCAATTTTACAATTTTTATAGTTTTTGGTGATTTTTTTTTAATTTAGTTTTTGTTTTTTTTTTTTTTTTTAAAACTATGGTTTTGTATTTTAGCAAATTTTTCTATTAAAGGGTCCGCCAAATAACTTTTTTTTTTTTTGAAAATGCTATAAAAAAAAAAAAAACTGAATATTTTCTCAAATTTCTTTATTTATTTGAAAGTACAATCCTTCCGGTTAATAATGGAAAATAATTTCATTCAAATGGCTGCCTCGGCTGGCCATGCAGTAGCCTACACGATCGGTCCAATTTTAAAGCACATTATCGATTGTGTGCAGCTGTATTTCACCAATGGCTTCCTGTTTCGTCCTGTTGAAACCAACTGTTGCCAATATCCTCCTCTCCAATTTTTGTGAACAAAAATTCGTTCAACATGGCCCTATAACTATCGCCATTGACTGTAACTGCTCATTTTCGAAGAAAAATGGCAATTTTCGCACACATTCTGCAACATTACCATGATTTTCAAAGTACTGTCGCAATATTTCCCAGCGTTGTTCAAGCGTATACACAACCATATTCGTTCAGCCGAAGGATAAAACTAATTATCTGTCAAATCAGACATGAGCTAACTTCACGAAATAAGCACTAGTTGAAAAAAAAGGTTAGATGGCGGACCCTTTATATATTTATGCCATTTTTTTTTTTTTTTTGCTTTTTTCAATTTGGGCGATTTTTTATTTTAGAGGATTTTTTAATTCCTACAATTTATTTATTTTTTATTTTATTATCTGCAACATTACCATGATTTTCAAAGTACTGTCGCAATATTTCCCAGCGTTGTTCAAGCGTATACACAACCATATTCGTTCAGCGGAAGGATAAAACTAATTATCTGTCAAATCAGACATGAGCTAACTTCACGAAATAAGCACTAGTTGAAAAAAAACGTTAGATGGCGGACCCTTTATATATTTATGCCATTTTTTTTTTTTTTTTTCAATTTGAGCGGTCTTTTATTTTAGAGGATTTTTTAATTTCTACAATTTATTTATTTTTTATTTTATTAATTAATAATCATATAATTACAAATTATATCCTATTACCCTAACCGAGCACTAGGTATTATGGCCTTCGGCGCGTTGTATCGAAAACAGACCAGTGCCTCTGGTGGGAATAGAACGTACGACCCCCCCCCCCCCCCCCCCACCCCCCCCTGATAAGCTACAATTTAGTTTTGTAAAATTAAGCGATATATTTTTTTTTTATATTAGATGATTTTTTCAATTATTTTTTTTGACGATTTTTTTATATTTAGGCCATTTTATTAATTTTTAAGATTTTTTAAAGTTTGTAATTTTTTTTTTTTTAATTTTGCTGATGTTCTGCAAATTTTTAAATTTTGCATTTGATTTTGAATTGTCAGATTTGAGGTGGTAATGAAATGTTACAAATATAAAACACCTATTGTTAATAAATGTAAGAGAAGATGAAAAAAAATCTTGTGAGGATCAGCGCTAGTGGTAATACCGCACTTCCGACCTAAGCGACTAGGTCATCTTCAGCCTCATTCTAATCCATAACTTACAATAAACTCATGATTTGATAAAGTATATATATCAACCAACCACTGAAAATGGGCGATGTCAATTGATTATACCCGAATAACAGGAAATATTTTCGTTTTTTCTTTAAAGTTTAGCCAACAGCTTTAAATCTTAAAGTTTTTTTTATTTGGCAGGGTTGCCAGTCCAACTGCTAAATGTTACCATTACTAGGACAGAATTGGGAATCCGGCATGTATACTAATATTTAAACACAATATATTTTACTTGATTGTTTTTTTATTAGATTTTACATTGCATGGTGCCTGAATGTTTATTTTGAGAATTTTGTATACATTGTTGATCTTTTAGAATTGCATTTCAGTCCGAATTGTCGGGTTTGAGATCGTAATTAAATGTTGCTGTTACAAATAGAAAACACTAATTGTAAATAAATATAAGAGAAGAGAAGCGCTAGAGGGAGTACCGCAATTTTGACCTAAGCGACTAGGTCATATTCAGCCATATTGATTTGATCAGGTATATATACCAAACAACTACAATTACAATTTTTTAATTTTTTAGATTTTTTTGGTTATCAAGATTTTGTGCTCATTTCAGGTTATTTTTCCATTTCCAGTTTTAATAGTATCTACTAAAAGTTTTAATAGTATCTACAATATTCAAATAAATTTTAATATATATGTTACAAATTTTAACTGCTAGTAACACAACTTTCTTAACTTAATTGCAAAAAGTTAAAATATATTCTTATAAATTACCAAGGAGCTAAATATAAAAAAACAGCTCACCTAATCGACACGTTTCCTAATTTATTATTGTCAAACTTAATTCATGAGGTTTAATTAGTGCCTAAACAAACAATAAAGATTTATAATACATATGATATCACTTTTATCAAACATTTTCGAAATAAAAATGTTCTCGTTGTCAAAATTTTATTTTTTTCATTTGCTTTCAAATAATGTGAATTTAAAGGATGATGAAATTATGTGATTAGAAAAAAATTCTATTTTTTTATCTCAAAAAATAGTTTTACTTAAATTATTATTTAAATCGAGTTGTCTTTATATAGGGACATTGGGCATTAATGGCTTAATGGGACTTAATTCAATTAATCTTTTAATTGAAATAAAAACTATTTTAGCGATGTTGAGGTTAAGAAGAAGAATAAACGTTTTACTCTAAAAATTAAAAACACTATTAATTATATTTTTTTTAATCAGACTCGAGTAGTGTCTTCCTTTTTATGGACAAGCGTCATCAGTGATTTTCCATTTAAATTGTATTATTATTTGTGTCTTATAGTTGTCAGATTGTCTCTATATGATAAATTTTTTAACAACCTGCGGCTGTAGGCCGTTTTTTCTTACATTACAAACGTAACAATACCAAGTCATAACCGTTTAGCGATCACACCCAAGTATGGCCTCGAATCAAAGCAGCTTAATTGCAGTTTTCTTTCCTATTAGCTTTTCTGAAGTGACCAATACTAATAACAACAAACACAAATATACTATTTTTAGATTTTGGTTTATTATTCTAATCTCCTCCGTCTCTACTTCATAACGTGACCAGATTGACGTATGGTTTTTACGTTCAGTTTTGACAACTTTTGCGTTTAAGTTTTTAATTGAAATTCGATATTGATATTACAACAATATCAAAAAATTGATTATTGTCCCATTCATTAAATTATCATTATTCAAGGGCGGGTCAATAAGTCCGTGACTTTTTGAATGAAACATAGTTTATTTTGCAAAAAAAAAAAATTTTCAACATAATATTCTTTTAGCTCAATACACTTAGTCCAATGTTTCTCCAATTTTGGTATCGCTTCAAAAAAATTGTATTTTTCGAGGTCCATAATATAGGCATTTCTTGTCCATATGGGGTCGTTTTTTCATTAAATCATCCTTAAATCGGTTCAATAAGTTGGCATAATATTAGGCCTTTATTGTTTTTCCATTTTGAAGGTAATCGTTGTGAATTATACTGCGTGCATACCAAAAAACTGTTGCCATCACGTTATTTGCCACGATTACGTTTATGGTCAATTGAGGACAAACGCGGCTACCATCTTGCAGACATCTTTCTTAAACCCAACTGATCATTAAAAATCGAAACCACATTGCCAAATGCCTATGGCATCAACAATCTCACGCACAACTACTCCTGGATCGGCCAACACCATATCGTGAACATATTCGGGTGTATTGACCTCAATTGGCCGTCCAGAACGTTCAGCGGCATTTGTGCTTGTGTGACCACAACGAAAATCAGTAAACCACTTGTTTGCCATTAAAATCGATTGTGCAGAGTCCCCAAAGTATTTATCAAGCATTTCCTTGGATTGATTGACGGGTTTTTTTTCGCAAAAACTAATGTTTAATGAGCACTCGAAATTCACTTTTTTCCATTTTTAAAAAAATCCACGAGGTTGTATGTTTTGAACACCTGTTAAACGCAAAGTAAATGACGGAACTTACTCAAAATTTGACAGTAGTCTATTAACAGGTGGTACTTGATGGGAGCAGTGTTTGCATTTCATATAACTATGAGGGAAATTCGAAAAGTGACGGACTTCTTGATCCACCCTAGTATATCGAAGGCTTCAATTGAAAATATGCTTTGTTATTTAGAGTATGTGTACAATGAAATCTAAAACTAAAAACGAAAATATTTTCCCACACCGGGATATTGGAAAAATTTAGCAATTTATGGAAAATTATTTTCTATTTTAGTTTTACTTTTCTTGTGGACATACTCTTAAGAAGTGTTAGCTCATGAAATTTGATTTCTATCATTGAATAATCACCAAAATCATTTAAAATTTTATAAAGCCAACCACAAAAACAACTTTTAATAGATATTATATATTGATTATATTTTTGATCCACCTTGACGTATGATTAATATTTACACACTCATACGCCTGGCTAAACTAAATAGAAAAATATGAAAATCAGACATATTCTTTGATTTACGCTTTTCTTTTTGTATGATATTACTTAAACATATTATTAATGCATATACATCGTGGTTATCGAGGAATGGGTGTATTATTATAATATTCTTTCAAGTGTCTTTCATTAACGCATTTTGTACTTTCAATTTTCAAACAGCTGCCATTTTATATCACCTTAAGGCAAAAAATTTAATTAAAAATATATTTTAACCCACAGTCGAATTATGATAAAATTCAAATTTTTTCATTATAAATTATTTAAAATAATATACAATGTTTTTTATGATAACCATGAATTATAAATAATAAAAAAATCGCAAAATACATTCAGATGGATATACAAATTTTTTTATTATTTGAATAAATAGTAAAATGAAAACGTCATCATCGTCATCATCTGTTTGATTTCATTTTGAAATATAACCTATTAACAAAATACATATTATAGCAATAAAAAAATCTACACTTCGATTGACTTAAGTAATGAATGAAATCAACATTTTGTTTTTGTACATGCAAAAACTAAAAAAATAATGATACTTTGATATAAAATTAAAAATGAAATGTAAAACATTAGAAATATTATAAAATTTCCATAAGGAATAAGTACAATATATAACGAGGGGATTTTCAAAGACGGAAAGAAACTAAAGATAAGAAATTTTTATAAACAAATAACGGGTAATCTTTAGTATTGAAGGGCTTATTGTAAGAACTTGATAAGCCACATTTTATATTTAGTTTGCTTTCGCAATTTAATGGTTAAGATGATGTAAAAAATGTGGCTTTGCAAAGACATTTGTAGTCTAGGTACTTGTAATAAGTCTATTAATCGATAGATGTCTATAAAACAGCTAAAATCCATAATACAATAATTGTGGCTTATCAAGTTTTGACAATAAGATCTTCAATACTTCATTTTTAATTTATTTTAAAAATGTGTTGGAAAATGTAAAACTTTAATATATCTCATACACAATTTAAATCATTTTTTAAATATAACTTTTAATAAGATAAAGTAAAAGGATAACATCTACAAAGAAAAGAAAAAAGTTAGTCGAGTCTGATATGAAAATTGATAATGTTTACATTTATGATAAAGAAAAATTTATTAGCACAAAAAAAAAAACATATGAGAAACTAAGATTTTTAAATTCGAAGCTAAATATTTTTTTAACTTAATAGCTACTATGGGCCTTAAAGCATTTTACTTTATCTCGCAGTATGGTCTAAAATCAGCCAAATTTATTCATGCTCATACAGCTTCTACGAGGGCGGATCAATAAGTCCGTGACTTTTCGAACTTCCGTCATAGTTATATAAAATGCAACACTGCTCCCATCAAGTACTACCTGTTAATAGGCTACTGTCACATTTTGAGCAAGTTCCGTCATTTACTTTGCGTTTAACAGCTGTTCAAATCATACAACCTCGTGGATTTTTTTTAAAATGGAAAAAGTGAATTTCGTGTGCTCACTAAACATTATTTTTTAAGAAAAAAAATACGTCAATTGAGCCAAGAAAAAGCTTGATAAATAATACGGGGACTCTGCAAAATCGATTTCAATTGTAAAAAAGTGGTTTACTGACTTTCGTTGTGGTCGCTGAACGTTCTGGGCGGCCATTTAAGGTCAATGTACCCGAAAATGTCGAAAAAATCCACGATATGGTGTTGGCCGATAGAAGAGTAAATGTGTGTGAGATTGTTGATGCTATAGGCATTTCATATTGCAGTGTGGTTTCGATTTGAAATGATCAGTTGGGTTAAAAAAAAAAAACTGTCTGCAAGATGAGTGCGGCGTTTGATCTCAATTGACCCTAAACGTAATCGTGGCCAATAATGTGTTGGCAACAGTTTTTTGGGATGCACGCGGGATAATCCACATCGATTACCTTCAAAAGGGAAACAAATAAACGGCGAATATTATGCCAACTTATTGAACCGATTTAACAAGGATTCAAAAAGAAACGACCCCATATGCCAAGAAATGCCTATTTGATGGACCTCGAAAAATCCTTTTGTTTAAAGGGATACAAAAATTGGAGAAACGTTGGACTAAGTGTAAATCGAATTCAAAAAAGTTTGTATGGAAAATCGTGTAAATCGAAAAAAGGCAAATGCTGTATATAAAGTAATTTTTTAATATATATATATTTATTTGTTTTAATGCAAAAACGTAAATAAAACAAAAAAACTAACAATATGAGTTAATTTATAAACAAAATTTAGTTATAAAATTGGTAAAACCAAAAAATAAATTATGAAGCCTGGAATATCATCAAAAATCCATGAAACCAGGTACTATAAATTAAGCAAAAAATCAGTCTACTATTTATTAATAAAAAATTATAATTCAGTTCATTAAAAGAGATCAGTTTATTAAAAGAGATCAGTTCATTTCAAACTAATAGTGCCAACTAATCTTATCTTTCTGGTTAGTACGAATCGCTCTCATCACTCGAAAGTATTTCAAAAGTTTCTGTTTCGATGTTGGAGATAACTTCAGCCCGCAGAGATTTGGAAATATATTTTGTTATATGAACTTGTGTTCAATTCTTTATTTACCTCTCGATATTGTGCCAGGACATGAGAAATAAATATCTGAAACTTTAGAGCTCTTTCAACATTTTGGTAATGTTGGACAAAGTGATTTCTTATTTTCGTCCTAATTCAAGGCCTTCACAAATAATTTTAGTTATCAGTGCAACCATTTCTTACTCGTCTTCAACTGAGTCATTATTATTATTTATTTAAAACCAATAATTTCATTTCATAATACCCTTTGACAATAAAATTCTCTCAGGCATTTTTTCCAAAATAAACCCGACTCGTCAGCATTGAAGACTTGATCAGGATTGAAGACTTCGTTCAGCGGAAGGCTAAAACTAATTATCTGTCAAATCAGACATGAGCTAAGTGTTACCATTCACGAAATAAGCACTAGTTGGAAAAAAACGTTAGATGGCGGACCCTTTAAAAGATTTTTTCGCTGCTGAGAATGTTGATAGTAGCTCATCCTTAATTTTTTTCGTAAATCCGAAATGACTTATTTGTAATTAAATTAGTTTTTTATGGCCTTTGCTACAAAATACTTCTTTTGCCATTTCTTCAAATACTTTGAAATATTTAATTTTTTTCACCTAGCCCTAAAATGCCATTTTTCCACAAAAATTAATTTTTTGGCCAATTTTGCACTAAAATTAATATTTTTTCTTCTTTTTATAAAAAACTATTTTTTTTAGACGCCCTTTGTACGCAATGCAAAATTGATCTTTCAAAAACAGGACATAAAATCTGACTTAGCGTGTATAAAAAGTAATCTCGAATGGCTTTGTTGAAGCATCGCCAAAAAAAAGTATTGAAGTTATAGGTCGCGTTCAAGAAAAAATTAAAGAAATTGGCCCAAAATCTTTCATTTAAATAATAATAATATATTTTGACAATTTTGTATGTATTGTTGATCTTTTTTTAAATTTAATTTCATTTTGAATTGTCAGGTTTCAGATCATAATTAAAATGTTACTATTATAAATAGGATACACTAATTATTAATAACTGTAAGAAAATTTGAAACAAATCATTGTGGGGATCAGCGCTAGAGGGACTGCAGCACTTTCGACCTAAGCGACTAGGTCATCTTCAGCATTATTCTAATCCACTAACCAAAGGAACTATTGTTTTGTATATCAGGGTATATATATCAATCAACTTGCTGAAAAAGCTGATTTTTTTTCTTTTTCTAGTTGATTACCCGAACAATATGAGCTATTTTCGTCGTTTCTTACAATTTCAGCCAACAGCTTTACATCATAAAGCTTTATAATTGACTAAAACAAGATCTCAACAGCTCGATATACTAAAATCATAGCGAATATATATAAATATGACTTTTAGCGATTTTCAATACTATATTTTTTTCATCACGAGATAGGAATGCCAAATAAATGAGAAACCATTTGGTGTTACATTTACTCTATTTTAAAATCATTACATTTGGGAACTCGTATTGTGGTAGTTTTCGATGCCAAAATTTATAAAATTTTGTGTTATGCGTTAAAATACTTTAACTATTTGTGCATTTTTTAAATTTATTACTGGTTCGATTCATTGATATAATGTTTAAAAGTTAATCATTTAATATTTCGATCAAAAATTGCTTGATCCATTATTCAAACAAAATAGAACCCTGAATAAAGGATATAGATATTAGTTTCTTAAATGTTAAGTCCCACTCTTAAATTCTTTTTTTCCAGCGAATGCCTTTTTCCTGATTGCATTACCCAATATAAAACGCTTGCTTATATGCAAGCAGGTTTGTAAGGGAGTAAGCCGAAAAGAATCCCTTACAAAACTGCTTACATATGCCATGATTTTTATATGGCGAATTCCCACTTGGAAGCATTACCTTTTGGCAAAATAAGCGCTCATTTTAGCGCTTATAAAAAGCTATGATTTAATGGCTTGCAGTAAAATCATATTTCATGTATATTACTACGATTAAAAGTAATACATGAATATACCATACATAAATTATTAAAGTTTTTGACACATTTTATTTTTTTTACCGCTCCACGTGCTAGATCTTCAGGAAAACAGTTAAATGACTAATTATTTTTTATTACATGCTCAAAAACACCAAACACAACCGGAAATCCCTCGTGAAAATTGGTAGAGATCGTTTTTAATACAGGATATGAAAGTTTCTGCATTACAAACTGCATCCTTGTAAGGGATTAGCGTAAGCTGCTTACAACCCGCATCCTTCTAATGGAAAAAATTAAGCTCACCATTTTTGTTTGTTTATTTTTATACGAAAACTATTCATTTATTTTGCTGCTTCTCAGTATTATGTAATAGTAAGCACTTACATCAGCGCATTTTTTTTCTAAAAACACTATAATTTTTTACTGGGTAGATTCTTAGAAGATCCATAATTATTAGAAATTTTTTGTGTTAGGAACCACTGTGCCAAGTAGGTAAAACGAAACAAAAATTTTGGATTTAAAAATTATGTTCCACAAAAAATATTAAAAATTTTAAATCATTATTTTTATGAAACTTGTTACCATTTCCATTTTCTTTGAGGTGTACAATATTTTATTATTGGCTTGTTATAATATTTTTTTAATTCTAACAACTGGAAAATGACCCAATATAATAATTTAATTTTTTATTACTAGCATCATAATAACAACCACAAAATCTCTCTGGTAGAAACAAAAATACCATCCTGCAAAAATATTTATAGTAAACGGTGCAGCGGTTCAAAAGTTGTGATTAAAAATATTATTTTTTATTATTTTAATAAAATCTCACGGTGTCCTTACAAATTTACTCTTAATTTTGAACAGGTGCACTGATTTTTGTAGTTTTTAACACAAATTAAAAAGGCTGGTTTTGAATCCACGGAACCATAATTTTCTAATTCAAATATCTTTTTTTTGTTAAGAGATATCTCTAAAAGTACCAATCGCCATAGAATTTCTAACACGAAAATAAGGTTTACCAGCAAGGAACCATGATTTTAAATAAAAAAAGTCCTCGGCTTGAACTCAGTTATCCGTAATCAGTTAAACAAGGCTGTTTTTGAATCGACGGAACCATAATTTTGAAATTCAAATATCTTTTTTTGCTAAGAGATATCTCGAAAAGTACCAATCGCCATAGAATGATTTTAAATAAAAAAGTCCTCGGCTTGAACTCAGTTATCCGAGAGATTTTAGGAAAAAATTCAGATTTTATTACTAAAGCTACACAAAGAACACATTTTTTTTTGAGTCGGTCTAATGTATCGTATTTGTAGTATAAATATTTATTTTTTCTTTTTCATAATAGCAGTCATATATAAAGAGATAAATATTGTTAAATAATATTTAAATATGGTTATATACAAATACACGTATTTGTTTCTAGCCAAAATATATAAATAAATAACAACAACAAAAAAGTTGTTATGAATTGTAATTTTTTTTTTTTATTAATATTTATGGTTTTACGTTTATAGTCTGTGTATAGAATATTTGATGAGAATTATTAGCGGAAAATCAATATGAAAGCAATAACTGATTTTTATCCTTTTTTGTTTGTTGGGTTTTTTTTTGCATTTTGTTGCGTTTTTTTTTTTTTTTTCTTTTTTGATAACATATTTTGGCAATATTTTATGTTTATTTATGTGTTCTTTATTTCTGGTATTAAAAATAGAATTTAATTAAAAATCTATAAAAACATGTTATATATTACGTGATATTTTTTAAAATATGTAATTTTTCAAAAATGTTTGATATTAATGAAACTGACTCAATTTTACAATATTTTCTTTAATTATGAACTATATTTAAAAAAGGCTGATAGATTTACTTAAATGATTAATCTTTTTGAAAAATTTCAGTTTTATTTATATATTATTTAATTTAATTACGATCAATGTTAAAAAATGCTCAAAATGTCGGCTTAGACATATTCAACATTCTTTATTCTTAAGGGTATATTATTTGTATCTTACAAATAAGGATTCCAAGTCGTATAATATGTGTTAATGGTTTGAAACCAAAATTTTTAGATTTTCAGTTGTTTGCAAAAAAACCTTATGCGCAGGTTGATGTATGTAGCGATAATGTCCCATAAATATATACGATATCCCACAAAAAATTAAAAAAATTATGGTGATTTTTTGTAGAGCCAGATTTTTATTGCCTGGTGGTCTGAAATGGTGTGATTTTTAATTTTACCATTTTACACGTTTAAGCCAAAGACCGCTCTTAAATCTTAATTTTTGTTTTTTTTTAGGGTTTTCCATAAGTTTTGCAGAAATATATGTTTTAATTTTGCATTTTTTTTTGCAGAATGGAGTCTTTTTTTAATACACAGTGCAACACGAAAAAAAATAACCATATACGGACACCACTACGTGATAAAAGACTAAAAAAAAAAGTCCCGTGTCTCCCAATTTTTCCCAAAGTCATATCCTCGTTGTTTATGGGCCGCCAAAGATTTGGGGCCTCGGTATCATTTTCGCAAAAAAGTGATCATTTTTTCAGGCTCATATCTTGAAAACCGTTCAGAATTTCGATTTACTCTCTATGGCAAAGTTGTAGCTCTTGTCATAAAGAACAAAAATTGTGAACATATAAAATCACCTTCCAGATCAAAATCGCAAAAAACTTAAAAAAATTCGATTTTTTTACCTTTTTTTCCCGTGTTCAGGTCCATAGGTAGCAAACCGTTCAAAATTCAAGGAAACAATCAACTACAAAAATTTACCTAAGATCTCAATAAACAAATTTCTAGAACATATAAACTTCCTGGGAATTGGGTTTGCTACCTATGCACCTGAACAGGAGAAAAAAAAGAAAAAAAAAATGAAATTAAAAATATTTTTCACTTTTGCGCGCTACCTAAACAGTGTTAAGAATCATCTCTAGGAAATTTATATGTTCTAGAAATTTGTTTATTGAGATCTTAGGTTTTTTTGATTTTATATGTTCGCAGTTTTTGTTCTTTATGACAAGAGCTACAACTTTGCCATAGAGAGTAAATCGAAATTCTGAACGGTTTGCAAGATATGAGCCTGTGAGAATGATCACTTTTTTGCGAAAATGATATCGAGGCCCCAAATCATTGGCGGCCCATAAACAAAAGAGGATATGACTTTGGGAAAAATTGGGAGACACGGGTGTTTTTTTTTAGTCTTTTATCACGTAGAGGTGTCCGTATATGGTTATTTTGCCATGACTTAAAAAATTACACACAGTGATATTTACCTTTACTAAGAATACTATGTAGGTATCTTGAAATGTTCACTTGAAAAAAGGACAGTAAATTCAACTAACATTGTCATTTGTTTTTTACTGTTCAAAAAACTGAGCCACAATTGTAGTAAGCATGAACCACATATGCGAACCACACACGCTAACAAATTCATATTGTTCTTGATTGAGCATTATTTGTTTTGATTTTTCTATGTGCTGTTAGAATTTTTTTTGTATGTTTGACTTGAAAATGTAATTTTTCGTGGTACTACAATGGAAAAAAAATAGAATCCATTCGACTTTCCATTCTGAAATTTACAGGTAATATTAAGGTTATATTAAGCTTTAAGAAAATATTTTTTTCAGATTTTTCGACTTGTTCGAAGATAGTGGAAAACAGTAATTAAGTAAAAACAAAAACAATTTTTAAAAATAAAAAAAAAATAACAATTTTTAAAAAGAAAGTTCAAATACCATTAAAATAAGGTATTAAACTTTAAATCTATTCACTAGTTTTAGAAAAAAAATCAGTTTAAAAGTTGTTATGTCGGATGACTTTTCACGATTTTCACGATTTTCACAATTTTCAAATGCCCATAACATTTTTAAAAGAAATTTTTAATTTTTTAATTTTTTTCTGGAAACACGGGAAAAATATTTTTTAACGTCTGCCAAATTTAAAGTAAATCGGAAGAAGTGTTGTAAAAAAGGTGTTCGGTCAGACATGGAATGACTCATATGCAATAAAATATAAACTACTGTATAAAATTAATGTAAAATCATAATACAGTAATTTGATGTGGTTTGTTTTTTTTTTTAATTTCTTGGTGTTTCATTAAAAAAAAGATGCATCTCAAACAACCACAAATAATTACTTACAGAAGATTGTCGCTGAGTGCATGTATGCATTTGTATTGACTCCTATTATATACGTTAACATGACTGCTAATTTGAGAAATCGTATGTCTTTTTTAAGTGTTATCAACAGCTAAGAGGCCGCAAACAAATTGCAAGGATTATAGAGTATTTGGGGCTTTCAATCTTATATTGATCGAATTAAGCATCACTTAATATAATCCACAATTCGTAAAAAAAAGCTCAAAATGAAGATAAAAGCTCAAAATGAAGATTCGGATTTTTTTTGAACAAGTTAAATAAAAAACAATACCACTTTTCCGGAAACGATTAAAATTATCGTATGAAAACTACTGCTAAAAAACTTAAAAACTACTACAACTTCTGCAGCCCTTATTGAAATCAATGGATTTGAACAGATTTAAGTTACTAATATGTAGGAGTACAGGCGTGTATCGTCAAAAAAAGTTTCATAGCTATTTTAATCCCAAATCTATACTAATATTATAAAGCGGTAATGTTTGTATGTTTGTTTGTTTGTTTGTAGAAAGTAATCTCCGTAACTAATCATACGATTTCTGAATTTTTTTTTACCAATATTTAATTTTGTCCTCCAGGATGGACATATGCTATATATCGTTCCGGAATTTTTTTTTTTTTTTAAGTTATGAGCGGAAACATAAAAATAATTTATATATATAAAATACAATGTTTGTATGTTTGTCCTCTACAGACTCTAAAACTATCCAACCGATTTGGCCCAAACTGGTTTCATTTGAAAGGCTATAGTCCAAGTTAGGTTTTCGACTATATATATTTCAAGTGGGCGTGGCCCCTCCCACATAAATTGAATAACATCATATATCTTGACTATTGTGATAGCAGGAGTTTTGGAACATTGCAGTATCCCATATGTTACTGATTTGAATAATCAGGAAAAAAATGGGCGGGATCGGACCAGTCGGAGTGGCAGCTCCCATACAAAGTAAATATTTAATATCATATATCTACAGTTCTATAATAGCCAGAGTCTTAGAAATTTGTGCATGTTCATTATTTGTTAATGTGAATAGTCATGTGAAAAATGGGCGTGATCGGACCTGTGAGCGTGTCAGCTCCCATACAAAGTAAATATTTAATATCATATATCTACTGTTCTATAATAGCCAGAGTCTTAGAAATTTGTGCACGTTGATTATATTATGAGTAGTCATGGGAAAATTGGGCGGGATCATACCAGTGGGCGTGGCAGCTCCCATACAAAGTGATTATTTAGCTCGTATACAAAATTAATATTAATATTAAATATCTAGGGTTCTATATTAGCTATATAGCCTTCAAATTTGGTACGAGTCCACCAATTACAAATATTAGTAGTCGAACTGAAAATGGGCGGAATAGGATAAATGGGCGTGGTACCAAAGCAAAAAACAAATAAGCATTAAAATAAATTATCACATTCAAGACTTTTTGCAAGGTTATTTAATAATGTTGTTCAAAAATTGTTTTAGCGTTCCTCATAGTCCTAGAATAAATAAAAAAAGGTGAAGAAGTAAACAAAAAACTTTATTATATGGTTTTAAGTAACAATTCATGTTTAACAGGTACACTTAACATAAAAATATATTATTATTATATATTATTTGCGTAAAAGAAATTTCTTGATTTAAAGAATTAATTACAATTAAAATTTGAAGGCAAAACAACGTTTGCCTGGTCAGCTAGTATTGTATACAAAGACAATTTCTTGAACGAGGTATAATAAAATTTTGTCTCTAAACTTGTGAAATTTGCTTCACAATATGCACGAAAAATTTCTTAAACTTTATGAAAAATCTTCATAGTTTTAATGAAAGTATTTTTAATGAATCTGTTTCATTCGTCGTATGAAAGTTTTAATAAAAAAGATGAAATTTTTAATTAAATGTTATAAAAAACGGCATTAATTTAATAAAAGTTTAATATGAGGAGTTCCAGTTTCACTTCACAGATCTAATGCAAAAATTCATTGATATCATGCATATACTGCATTAGGAGCAAATATGACATTAAAAACTCTACAAATCATAAACCGATAAATATATGACCTTCAAATAAATTGTAAAAAATAATTTATTAACAGCAAAATAGGACGCATATTTTTGATTTTTTTTTTTAGAATTTATGTGCAATTTATTATTTTCGAAAAATTATATATACAGTAGTAAAAAAAAATTGGATCTATATATGTATTTACACTTAAGAGGTAAATCACAAATTTAAACGCAGCATTTTAAACACTAATAATTATAATGCATATCTGCAACAACTTTTAAAATTTACCATCAATTGTAATTTTAATATTTTTTTTTTATTTTTAATTTTAAAACGCTATAACCTTTGCTGCATTCGCTCAAATTGATGCACTCGTACGGATTTAAGTTTCTTATATCTAGTGTTTCAAGTGTACGTAGCGTAATTACTGTGCCATCAAAAAACTAAAAATATTTATAGTAATTAAATGTGCTAAAGTCCCAAAACTTATTTAACAAATTGTGAAAAGCAATCTAATGTAGGCGTGTCCCTATCCGGATTTCATTCCTGCCCAAGGAAATCTTCAGGGGACTTTGTTATTAGAATTTCTAGAGATATTTGTTATGTTAAATCACAAACTCAATGAGAATTTCTTGTCCTCGTCTAGGAGCGAGATTCAAAATTTAAAATATCAAAGAAAAAACAAAAACAACAACAAAAAATTGTCACAATTGGCTTTGTCATCTTCCAAATACTACTCTGTTTTTTGTATCCCATATATTAAAACGATGACATTAAAACAATTATTATACCAAAAGCGACTGAGACATTTCCCTAAAATAAATTGCTCCAAATTTTGTATTGTTCGCAAAATATAATGCGCATTTTTTGAAATTTTTTAGAATTTCGGTTACTTTGTTATTTTTAAATAGTATATATACTTAAGGTATATATCTCTTTACACTTAAGCAATAAATCCCATATTTAAATGCAGTTTTTTATGCACTAATAATGGTAATGTAAATCTGCAACAACGTTTAAAATTTATCAACAATTGTAGCAGTCTAGTCTGATAAATTTAGGTGACCAAAATTTTAGAAGATCAAAATTTTTGTTGACAGTTGTCGTTAAATAAACTAAGAATTTAGATAGATCAACAGAAATTGTTAAGCTGAATTAACAGAAAATTTCCGGTTAAAAGGTCTTTACGGATCTGATCTGGGGCAGGTCTATATTTATTATAAGTATCAGTATACTTAGAATACTATGTAGGTAAAGACCACTGCAAATTTAGTTGAAAACAAATAAAATTTCAGTTGAAGAAAGTACAACTTACGTGTCAGTAAATTCAACTAACAATATCATTTGTTTATTCTGGTCAAAAAATAAACCACCACCAAAAAGTACAGTAAATTTACAGTAAAAAATTAAGCACATATGTTATAAAAAATAAATAAACGTTTAATTGTTTTATTTTTTTCAATAAAAAAAAACACTGCATCAAATTAATGAAAAATCATAATACAGTAATTTGGTTGTGGTTTGTTTTTTAAATAAACTGAAATTGCAGACACAAATTCTATTTCTTCTACAAATGTTTTTTCATTTAAAAATAAAGATACTGTATTCCAACTCAAACAACTACAAATATTTACAGCAGAAGTTCCCTGAGTGTAGTCAATAAAGAGTTCTTAATAGGTACGAAGTAACGAATTTTTGCCCATTTTGCTCTATCTCGCTTAGCTTCCGAGATATAGCCTGAGGCAATAACACAATCTACAAGTGAGACTGATAGCGGAGACACAAAAAAATAATAGTTTTAAAACAATTGTGTAGTTTAAATTAACTGGCAAAATCTTTAAATATGAGAATCACGAAGTACTAACTTTAAGTTCGAAAAAGTAGTTCAAATACGGATGAAATTTGTTCTTGAGTTAAACGAGATTAAACAATAAAATTGCAGAGATTAAACAATTATAATTGCATTGCTGTTGTGAAAAATGTATCAAATCAGGGATTAAAGTTCTACGCTCAGTCTTACGCTTATTTTATTTCTGAATTTATACAGATATTAATCACTCTGGTTGTAAACGAGTAAAATATAACGAAATGGAATGGAACGAGTATAATTTAAACACTAAAGGCAAAACAACCACAGGGTGGCCATAGTATTAATAATATAATGCAACATTTTTGCAAAATGGAACGATATGGAATCGAACGGGGAACGGGTGGAATCGAAACACTAAACACATTAGTATTAGTATGTGTTACGTAGTTCAGGTTTTGAAAGTTTGTTTTCCGTTTTGCAATATCGCGCTTATACTACGTTCATATTTAACCCCAAAATACGAATTTTAATTTTTTTCAAGTTTTCGATTTAAAACTTCCATGGATAGTCGAAAACTGATAACTTAATAGTCGAAAACTTGAAGAAAATGACAATATCTACATTAGGGCAATAACTTTTTGCATTTTTTGCAAATATCAAATCTCCCCAGACAAAATCGTGTAGGGCATGGACAAATATTAAGAACTGCGTTTTTAGTTTTTCGCTATCGTTAAAAAGGTTCCGCACCAAACGCGTTAAAGTTTTGAATCAAACAAAGTTACAAAAAAAAACTTTTTTTGATGCCTCAACGTCTGACCATCACATCTATATAATTAAGGCATGCTGATATCAATAGTAAAGTCCGTTTTCGAGTCAATGGAATAGTTTTCTTCCAAATTTGCTTACTTACATATGTATAAACCATATTTAAAAAAAATTGTTATTAAAAAAAATTTAAAATAAATATACTAAAGGCATTTTAGAAATCGCTGTCGGAGCGCAAGGTTTTTTTACCAAATTGAACTAAAATAGTTTTTTTATCATTAATACAATATTTGCCATTAGAAAACCCCTGGGGAGAATGTTGTCCAAAAAAGTTATCACTCTAATGTACATATTTGGGGTTCAATGTAAATGTAGTTTTAGTTCTTGATATATAAGCCATTTTATAACATGAAGTTTTTTTTTAAACGCACGTTATCTCCGAAACTACGAGAGATAGTGCCAAACGAAATTTTAATATACATAAGTATAAATACACACTGTTAA
The DNA here is from genome assembly GCA_021234595.1 of Delia radicum. Classification (NCBI taxonomy): domain Eukaryota; kingdom Metazoa; phylum Arthropoda; class Insecta; order Diptera; family Anthomyiidae; genus Delia; species Delia radicum. The sequence continues at coordinate 39,106,730 of CM037854.1, read as the reverse complement.
TACAAATAATTTTTTATGAAACAACAACAGGCTATCTTTATTATTTATTTACCCAACTACGTACATAAAAATACCAATTTATACACTCCGATAATATAATGGAACAGTATTACAAAATGGAATGATATGGAATCGAACTGCTAGCGAGCGGAATCGAAACATTTAACACATTATTATCAACTAACGTTAATGAAATTTCAATGGTAATAAAAATTCCCATGTATGATATTTCAAGCATAGGAAGAAAAATTCTCTTCACATAAAATATATTACTACCAATACTACTGAAGAATTTGCTACTTTTTCAAGAACCTGTGAAATTTAGGTACGCTGAGTATAAGTTTGGCAAAACCCCAAACCGCGATAGCCAGGTCTATAAAAAATATGTATTTCAAAGATTTCCATTGTTCATTAAAACTTAAAAATTTATAGTCAGTGTTTCGCAATTAAAAAATATAAAGTATGAAATGACATTTGGTAATATTTTTTTTTTTTTTACTTTAGAAAAATTTAAATTGAAAATTCAAATTGAAACCTAATACTCTGAGGAAATTGTGATATTTAAATAAATAAACAATATTTCTTTAGTTAGTCTCTTTACAGGAAGAAGAAGAAGTAAACATTTTTATTGAAAAATTTTACGGACACAAGGGATACACCAGACTGCCGCAGTTTCGTCCCCCTCCTGGGACTCGTCAGTGGTTAATTTATGTGTCAATTGAACAAAGTATTTTATATTGTTTATTTGCTCTATATGAAAAACTTTTTTTTTTGGAGTCGTACTGTGATTTGAACTCACTGCCTTAGCATCAAGCTATGCATCGTAATCTCACCTCTTAACGAGTTGAGCCACGGCCGATACAGCGATGACTGTGGCTAAAGTGGGGTTTGATCACACTTCATACAAACAAGTATTGTTTCGATCAGAAGAGACAGAATTAACTAATACCAATGCACAATTCATTTCTCAACTAGAATGCTTTTTCTTCTTAATCCTATCTCTTTTTCACAAGTAATTATCACGTTTTATGATGCGCTTTATTCACATACAATAGTTGGATACCAAGTGTAGGTTAGAGATTGAGTCGCCGTTAAGCAAGTTTCTTCAAATTTCATGTTAGAAAGTGTTTTGCAACCGTCAGATAATGACAATCGTAATTAATTTTTATATTAATTACTGTAGAATATTTCTTTAGCCAGTCTCTTTACAGGAAGAAGAAGAAGTAAACATTTTTATTGAAAAATTTTACGGACACAAGGGATACACCAGACTGCCGCAGTTTCGTCCCCCTCCTGGGACTCGTCAGTGGTTAATTTATGTGTCAATTGAACAAAGTATTTTTATATTGTTAATTTGCTGCATATGAAAAACTTTTTTTTTTTTTTTTTTTTGGTGTCGTACTGTGATTTGAACTCACTGCCTTAGCATCAAGCTATGCATCGTAATCTCACCTCTTAACGAGTTGAGCCACGGCCGACACAGCGTTGACTGTGGCTAAAGTGGAGTTTGGTCATACTACATACAAACAAGTATTGTTTCGATCAGAAGAGACAGAATTAACTAATACCAATGCACAATTCATTTCTCTCTTTTTCCATTTTGAGATTTTTTCTATGAATATTAAAAACTGTACTATGCGTACATTATATTCAATTCGTGAACTTACAACATTTTTTCTGACAAAAACTTTTTCCTTTAAACAGTTCCAAATATCGGAAAATCTCTGCCACCCCCATGATAAAATCAAAAGGCTTTCTTAACGCCAGATGTAATATAATTATTTTTTTTGAATAACAAAAATACATAAAAGATATCGAACATATTTGTGTTTAAAAAAAAAACATCTTTATTTCGTACCGCATTTGTATTTTTTATTTTTTACAATGCGAAATAAACCAAAAAAACGAAAAATGAGGTAATTTTTTCCCTACCTTTTAATAATCGAACATGAAATTGAACCGCTAAAAAAACTGCATCCCTTATTTGTTTCTGTTCTATCACCTACATGAATTTCATTAAGATATCTCTAGCTCTCTTTTTAAAATTACACATTCCAAAAAGAAGGTGATGAACACACTTGCTTACATATCTCATTGCCAAATTTAGTAACTGCAATACCAAACTCATTCCAACGATAGAGTCAAAAAAGCAAGTAGTATTGTAATCAATTCTTTAAATTTAAACCAGAAAACAAGAACTCAATAACAAAGTAATTATTTACTTAAAGAAAATAACAATGTTATTAACTTATATGTATAACTTTTTGTACTCAAGAAGTAATCATATACTTTTTCTTAATAAAAGAACGTCATTGGAAGTAGTTCCTAATTTTGAAAAAAGAAGTTATACAATTTAAAGAATTTATCTCATATATTTTTTCAAACAAATTTTTATTTGCATTAATATAATACCAAAACAGAAATTGCATGTTGCCTAAATTTTGTTAAACTGTGGTTAGGGATAAATTAGGGAGCGCACGTGAGCAGAAAATTGTGAGTGGAAGTTGAAATTACTGACGTTATCGTGAGTGAGTGTAAAAAAATTTTCGAGGGTGATTGTGCGTGAATGTTTTTTAATTTTGAATTGTTCTTTTTTTGAAAAATTTATATTTTCGTGGTTTATATTTCCATGTATGTAGTTCTTTAAAATATAAAGTAAATAGTTCTTCGGTAAAAAAAAATAATCAATTCTAAAGAATCAATTATTTTAGTCTCACGCCCTGTTAAAAGAATCGAGTAGGTAATCTAGTAAGGAATGCGTTTCTGCCCAAAATGCTTGATTACAAACCCGCTTACCTTTTTGGAATTTTTTTGCTGGGATATGGCCTCACATTTAAAATATATTTTTAAATATTTGCTGGGTATTTTTGTTTATATATAAAATCAAAACTCTATGAATATGGAACATACATAGTAATCTATTTTTTTTCTTTTTTTCATTATTAATAAAGCCAAGTTAAAACTTTTACAAAAGGGTAATTTCATACATGGTTAGCTTTTATTAGAATAGTAATTCTCACATTTGCTGCATACCATTGCAATTACACAAACACACACATATATTTATATTCGTTGAAGCAACTATTTTTGAATAACGAATATGGTAAAAGTTTTGTGTACAACATACAACTCTGCATATTCTCTATGCTACACTGCAGACTCTTTTGCATTTACATATTGGGGTTATGTATATTGTTAACGGAAATCATTTTCCGCTTTCTTCTACTACAAATTTTTTATTCCTTCCTTTACCTTTACCTACATACATACGAGTTTATTTGTTAACTTATTTTATATAGGGTTAAATATATAATATTTTTAATATAGTAGTTAGTAAAAACTTTAATTGAAACAAATTTAAATTACATGACTCATGGATGAGTTTTACATAAAAAGGATATGTGTTATTAGTATTATTAGAATGGCTATATGAAAAGAAAAAAAAAATGCTGAATTCTTTTAAATTTTCTTATTTGTTCACTCTACACTGCGTATCATAACTATAGCCGCACTACATTTTTTGCCATATTTAAAGTTTTAGTAATGATTTAAAGTAATTTATTGCGGTTTCTTCTAAAGGTACTTTAGAATCAACCTTTAAAATTATGAACACGACCTATAAAATGATTTCTTAGTGTGTCATGACTATTGCCGCACTTTGGTTTGAATCATTATAACGAATTCAATCGAAGTTTCGAAATCAGATCTAAAGTTTATCTGGTAAAACTAACTACCTTATTAATTGTTGACCAAAACACATGCGGCATATATCTTAATGAACTCAAAAAAAGCCAAATTTGAGCCTCTTTAGAAAAAGCCGACAATTGGCTGGAAGTTGTGCGAAAAATAAGCGACTTTGGGAGTTAATTTTTGGTGGTTAAATTAAAATATAATTGTTAGTTTATAACTTCAACTGTGATACTAGTTTTTAGAGGATTTTACTGTGATATTTACTTTATTTATTTTTTACATTGTATTAAATTAATTTTATGTTGTGTATATGTAAAATATATTGTGAATTAAATGTTTAAAATTTGACAAAAAGACTATATATTAATAAAATTATCCCTGGAGGATGTTTGGAATTTCCAACGAAACGTCGGATGAAAATGAATAAATAGTATTTTCATTTATTTTGAAAACAAATGACCTTAGAAGCCCACTTTAGATATTTCTAAAAATCTAAACATCAAATAAATTGTTTGTTTTAAAATATAAAATGTCACAAAAGAAGGGGTTTCGTTAGAAAAACTTTTTGAATACAAATATTTTTTTTTGATTTTTTGCGCATATAGATTGCAAAGGTATCCACATGTTATACTAAAAGTTGGACTCTGGCTTCCTTCTTCGAAGGCTATATTGCCATATAAAATGTTTACAAATCGAGCTTTTTGCATATGAGGTGCCGTACTAAAATAATTGTTTCCTTATAGGCTCTGTCAACTGCATGACCATTTACTAAAGTCAATTGCTGTTTTGGATATACAATTCGCTAATCCGTAAAGGTTTGGAAAAACAATAAAAATTACTAAATAGCGAGTTAATATACAGGTTTCTGATTCAAATTTATACCTCAAATAACAATACTTACATTTCAACAGAAAGGAGTCAGGATTATTACAGTAAGACTTTATATGTAAAAACCTGCATTTACATGCGCTTAACTATAAAGCAATTTTGTAGAAGAATTCTACTATACATCGAAAAACAACAAGGTAGGTCATTTAAATACAATTTTTGTATTAAAAATAAAAATTCATTGAAAATACAAGGGCGACTTTTCGAATTACCTAGTAGTTATATATCAAGTACCACCTGTTAATAAGCTACTGTCAAATGTTGAGCAAGTTCCGTCATTTACTTGCGTTTTAACAGCTGTTCAAATCATACGACCTCGTAGATTTTTTTAAAAATGCAAAAACGTGAATATCGAGTGCTCCTTAAACATATTTTTTGCGAAAAAAAAACGTCAATCAAACCAAGGAAAAGCTTGATAAATACTATTGGGACTCTGCACCATCGATTTCAATGGTAAAAAAAGTAGTTTACTGACTTTCGTTGTGGGTTCGCACAAATACAAATGACGCTCTGGACGGAAAATTGAGGTCAATACACCCGAAATGTTGAAAAAATTCATGATATGGTGTTGGCCGATCGAAGAGTAAAAGTGCGTGAGATTGTTGATGCCATAGGCATTTCATATGACAGTGTGGTTTTGATTTTAAATGATCAGTTGGGGTTAGGAAAGCTGTCTTGGACTTATTGATTGACCCTCGTACCCTGGAATATTTGGCTAAGAATATTTGTTTGTATAAATAAAGGAGTTGTAATGTAAATATAAAAGCTCCATATTTCAGAAACTGCAAATGCTCCATATTTCAGAAACAGCAAAAATAAAAGTGTCTTCTATTTTTTTAAAAAAATGAAAAAGTTTAGCAATATTTGGGTATAGTAGTTCCCGCTAAACGCATAGCGCTTAACTTCATAGAGTTATTAAATTTTTAGGAATAATGCAAATAATCGAAAATTTTCATTTCCATTAAAAACCAAAAAATTTATTTGTGCGCTTACGCTTTGGCAGATATGGCTCGATATGCTCTTCTAAAAATATGAGTTTTTTTTTGGCAAAAAAATAAAACTATCTATAAAAAAAAATTTTTTTTTTTTGTATTATGATATATAAGGGTTATGGAACAGATCTTGTAAGAAAAATTAGTTCCATAAACCTCGAATAACTTTATAAAACATTTATGAAGAATACGTTTAAATTATAATTAAGTAACACTCAATAACTTAAGCAAACACTTTTATTGAAGGAATCAATAAGATTTTTTAAGCAGAAAGTAAAAAAAAAAATTGAACTTCAAAAAATTAATTTCGTTTAGTGCGTGTTTTTCGAACATAGTTATGCAATATTTTACTAAATGCGTTATTGTATAATTATCCGAGTATTTTGATAAATTATGCCCCGAATAAATTCGCAGAAAACACAGCATTTTGGTTTTCTCATTTAAGAAGGCACTACTAACTTTTGACTTTGCCAAAAGCCTTCTAGGCAACTAGGAGATCCATGTTCATCATAAAAGGTCTGTCAATTTATTTTTCATGAAAATTAATGAACTATAGACAATGGGTATAAAGGTATTTAGCACTTGTATACAAAATATCCCAGCAAAATATAGTGCTTCCAAGAAGGGCTTGTGGAAGGCTTTCTTTGAACCCGAATCGCTTGCTGAAAGCCTTCCAGAAGGCATGATTTTGTTTGCGATGTCCCCACTTGGTAGGTCTCTTTTAAGCAGGTGAGAAGCGCTTCTATCAGGTGATCTAAAACTCACATGATAGAAGCGCTTCCGGAAGAGCCTTCCAGAAGGGCTTTCCGAAGCGCTTCCAAAAGAACTTCGAGAAACGATTCTCCTTCAGGGAAGCACAATATAATGCCTTCCAGATTGCTTCATAGAAGGCCTTCTTTACTGCTTCATTGCATGCCTTCTTCACTGCTTCTTTCATGTCTTCTTTACTGCTTCAAAAAAATGCATTGAGGAAGCACAATATAATGCCTTCCAGAAGTGCTTCATAGAAGGCCTTCTTTACTGCTTCATTGAATGCCTTCTTCACTGCTTCTTTTCATTCCTTCTTTACTTGCTTCAAAAGAATGCCTTCAGGGAAGCACAATATAATGCCTTCCAGAATTGCTTCATTGCATGCATGACGGCGACGCGCTTCTATGGAAGCACTGAAAAGAAGTTACTACTTACCAAATCGAAATAATTTTTTACTGGGATGTCCGTGTATGTCCAAACATGTTTGCTGTTTAAAACATGCTTTTTGATACCAGTTTTATATAAAAAAAATGTTTAACATTAACCTTAATATTTCTATAAAATGGAAACCCTGGATCCACAACAGTATGAACATAAAAATGTTTTCCCATTCTCGAGTTCTTTAATAATGTTTACAAACAAAAATCTAATTTCGTAAATTTCATACATGTTTTTATAAAAAATGGGATAATTTTAGACCACCATATCCAACACCTAAACTACGTATCTAATAATGCTTTTCGCATTCAGATTAAAAATATACTTGTTAAACCAAAAACTTTCAACACAAAACGCTATAGTTAAGGTCAATGCTTAAACAAACGAAAACAACAAATTCAACTTTAAATTATATAGGGCTTTTTCTTTCAAAATAGTGCTTAAGACTAAAGATATATAAAATCACCCACTCGACTTTCTACACCCATTCTGATTGCAACCACATTTTAAAATCTCAACGTATCCCATAATGTTCAATACTTTTTTTGATAAGCTTAATTTTGGTAAAGTCATTTTAGAACATTTTTACGATTTCTTCAATTTTTAATACGTCATATTTAGTGAACGAATGGGTCTTCTGATCTAAAACTTGGTGGCAAACTTAGTTGCATAAAAAACCATATTTTCTCGAAATTTTAACAATTTAGAAGGGCAGAGGGAAGTCAGTTAGTTGGTATTATTTATTTTAATTCTTAAGTTAGTTAGGGCTTTTTTTTTAAATTACTATAAATCCGTTATTTGCAATTAAAACTTGCTATTTTTAAGACTTGTTATTAAGAGTGGTATATTTGTATATAGTCTACGAGAATATATTAAAACGCGATTTGCGAAAAAATCGAGATACGTCGTTTATATATTAAGCCAACGATATGTTATTTCTAATTCATTTTGTTACCTTTTGTTTCAGATTTTATGCTGATGCTAAAATCTTTCTTGTTTTTATTATTTCCCTATTATCAAAAAGAAAAACAAACTAACAAGTTTGCTGATAATTTTATTTTTATGTATATATTTTTACATTTTTATATTTGCTACCTTTTTTTTATTGTGGTGTTATGGATATTTGTAAAATAGAGCAACAACTAAAGAAATCATCAACAAAATAGCAACAATATGTTACCAATACCAGCTTATACTAATAATATACTTAAATGGATATTGTCTATATGTGCACAAAATAAATACTTAAAAAGATAGTCGAGCAAAAAAAAAAAACAAAAAAAACTTAAAATGATAGTGATGCCCAGCAAAAACTTTATTGCCATATAAGTAATTATATGATGAAAATAAATATCTCAACACATTATAATTCGGAGTCAGCACTAGTTATTTTTGTTTTTATATGCAGTCAAGCTTACCCGTGACTACTTATTTAACTACAAATATAATGGTCAACTACTTATATTTTATTTACTGATAAGTATGTAATTATTTACAACTTGTTACCACATATTTTTTAGCTGTTTATAAACATATGAATAACTTAATTATTTTGGTAACCACTTATTTTTTATTTTTTTGTGATGCATCTGGTAAGCGAGGGTACAAATTTTGGACGTTTTTTCATGAATCAGGTTTGTAAAACTACTTCCAAAAACGACCTCGTCGAACAAAATAATTAGTTCTGACGACGAATTAAACGGCAGTTGTACCAAATTCTACAGCTATTTGTTAGATACTGGTAATGAGAGCCCACTACTGAGAGTTGCTGGGTGATGATGATACTAACGTTGAGTGTTTTGATAAAGGTGTTGGTTGGTGTGTTAAAGTGCCAAAAATACAAAAAAGCTCATACTTACATGCTATAATCATAGGTGGTAAACATATAACCAGAAATAAAATTGCTAAATCTGCACAAAAAAAAAAAACCGGTGATAATTTGATTTAAATTATTGACACTTAAAAAATTTTGCAGAAATATGTAGAAAATGAAATGATAAGTATTTACCGTAGAACACAAACGTTAGTTGATTAGACTAACAACACTTATATTTTTGCACACAGTTTTTTATTTACCGATCACTTTCAACTTTCTTGTATACTCAGTGGTCGGTGTTTTCTTGTTGTGAATTTTCCAAATATCAATCTTTATTAGATGTTTTCAATCCAAAAAGTTATAAAATTTTGTTATGAAATGATATTTGATGCAGAGCTTTATAATAAGTTAACACTACAACACAATAGTCGATTCGAGTGACAACACTTACATTGGATTATTATTATTTTTTTCAAATATCAACATTTATAGATTTGTTGATGGTTCGTACATACTCGTAGATATCGAAGAAGCGTTAACGAATACAAAATAACGTTAGTGTTCCTGGGTTAATGTAACACTATTAGGCACATTACAAAAACTATAAACTAAGCTTTAAGATTGAAAATTGTGATCATCGATTCTGAACTAAATTAGGTCAATGTTGGCGAATCACAAAGTTTACACCATTTCCATTGTAAGAAATTGTAAGATATTATACGATTATTTTGCCAACAAAGTTTTAAAGTGTTAAATTTTAAATAACACTGTCAATAACAATATAAAACATCAACAATAATTCCACTTGCTACACATTATTTTATAGAATTTCAGCACGCCTGACGCGATTCATTTTTGCTAACCTTTAGGACGATGATCACACAAATTTTGAAATCGAATGTAAAAAAACATTTTATGGTTTTCAAATCTACTGTAGTTAAGTTTTTCATTTCAACATAATAACCGTGTAAAACATTTATATATAATCATTAGGCGGGTCGATTTGTAGGGAGGCAAACAAATCGCTCACGATACAAGGAAAATCGTATTCTATGGATCAAAATAAGAAGCTTTGCCGAAGGAACCATACCTCTTAAACGAATTCTGATGTCCCCGACTTTTGAACCCGTAGGATCAAATTTTGAAAAAGCCCACTTTTATATTTCAGAAAGTAGGAGGAATCTCTCCAAAATTATGGAAGCTACTTCTTCTCCGGGAAGACGCGCTAGCAGATTAATGCATGAATCATCATTCTAGGTGACCGTTAAGGTGTTAAATTTTAAGTTGACTGAGGGCCTTTTAGCCGTGCTTTTAATAGCAAAATGTACAAATTTCGGGATAGAGATATTTCAGAAAGTCGGAGGAGATTTCCAAGATTAGAATCTCTATTTCTTCTAAGAAAGACGCTCTCGAGATGAATGTATAAATCTATATTCGATTGGGTGGATTCGATTGGGGCACTCTAAATGGGT
>CM037854.1:39045232-39096584 GCA_021234595.1 Delia radicum | reverse complement strand
ACTAGCAATCCCGGTTTAGAATTCAATTGGCATCCTCTGTTGATGACATTGGTTTAATATTTTTATATGTCAATGGGTATTTTGGTATACCGTGGTTTTCGTTCAACGCGCAACAAGACCTTGAAAATTACACATGCAGCCATATATATGGGGTGCATTTATTTTAACGGTTATTGCCCTAAAAACCGTATTCGATTCGCATAATTTGGCTAAAACTCCCATACCCAATATGTATTCTCTGCACTCTTGGCTGGGTCTATCGGCTGTTATACTCTTCTGTTTACAATATGTTGTTGGTTTGGGGCATATTTGGTGGCCAGGTGCTAAGGAATCATTAAGATCGGCCATAATACCACTGCATATATATTTGGTCTATTGGTTTTGTATTGGCAATTGCTTCGGTTTTAACAGGGTATAACAGAAAAAGCCATATTTTCAATATCCAGGCTATTCAACTTTACCCAGCTCTGGTGTTATGGTCAATCTTTGTGGTGTTTTGTATGTTGTTTTTGGTGGTTTAGTACTCTTTTTGGTTACAAATCCCGCTTCCAAAGAAAGGCTTTACCAGAAGATACAGCTTTATTAACAAGCGGTGCTGAATAATTTTCTTTTTTTTTTTGTGAAATTAAGTTAAAAATTATGTTATATATATTTTTCCCAATTAATTTTAATTTTGTCACAAAAAACGCTCAATTTTATATGTTTTATATATTTATAAACTTTTATATATATTTATGTATGTAAAAATCTAGATTTTTATTATGTTTTACACACAGAAAAAAATATTGGTAATTAACAAATATTTGACCAAACAATTAATTACAAACATCAACAGATTTTATAACAATTTTAAGGGGATACTTATTTGCTGGGAATAGTGTTAGATACCTTTAAATTAGCAAAATTAAAAACTGTATATACCCAAGTAAAAAAGTTTTTATATATTCTATTATAATTTTATACAATTAAATGCTTCAATGTATAAATTTCTATAGACATACATATTTGTGTCTAATTGTAAAGGGTGTTTTTTATACAGGCATATTACTTTAAGTTGGCAACAATTTTTTAACTGGCGGCCATTTTGTCAGCTGTCAAGTGGTTTATGTTTAGTTTGGTTTGACATTTCCGCATGAATAGACTCACGCCTGAACAGCGCTTTCAAATTGTGTAAATTTATTTTGAAATCATGGTTCTGTTCGAAATACGTAACGCGCACGAATTTTGCAATTTTTTTATTGATTAAGCTTACTTTTGGTGAAATGGATTCGTCAATAAACAAAACTGTCTTATTTGGAGTGATGATAATCCTCAAGGGTATTTTGAGACCTCGTTACATCCAGAAAAACTGACTGTTTGGTGTGCTTTATTTGCTGGTGGAATCATTGGTCCTTACTTCTTTAAAAACAATGCTGGTCAGAAAGTTACAGTTTATGGTGACCACTATAGAGCCATGATTACTGACTTTTCGTTCATCAATTGAACAGCTATGATGTGCAGGAGCTGTGGTTTCAACAAATGTAACGACGAGATTTCCTCCGTTAGCTGGGGTAAGCTCGCGGGGGGTAGGGATCGTCACATAAATTTGTTTCTTTTAGCGACCGAGAGTAAAAGAGCGTGGTTGAACGTTATAAATTTTTATTATCTTAAAGCTAATTACCACCTAAAGCTATAATAATAATAAGGGCATACAAAAAATTAGATGACTAGGGCTTATTCGAGCTCGCACTCTGTGATGATTCCTGCTGGGAGGTGGCCAACTCACGGCTCACGCTCTGTGATGATTCCTGCTGGGAGGTGGCCAACGCACGGCTCACGCTCTGTGATGATTCCTGCTAGGAGGTGGCTAACGCACGGCTCACGCTCTGCTGACACTTGATGGTAGGTGGCCAACGCACGGCTCGCACTCTATGATGATTCCTGCTGGGAGGTGTCCAACGCAGGGCTCACGCTCTATTGACACTTGCAGGATGTTGTCAGGACCTCGAAGGCTATTCAATGGCCCTATCGGGATATTCCAAGGACCTCGAAGGATATTCCAAGGACCCCCGCAGGATATTTCAAGGACCCTCGCAGGATATTCAAGGACCTTGAAGGATATTCAAGGACCTCTCAGGATATTACAAGGACCTCGCAGGATATTCAAGGACCTCGAAGGATATTCAAGGACCTCTTAGGATATTCCAAGGACATCGAAAGATATTCAAGGACCTCGAAGGATATTCAAGGACCTCGCAGGATATTCCAAGGACCTCGTACTACGTGTCAGAACTTCGAAGGATATCTAAGGAAAAACAAAAGGATTAGTAAAATTACCTTGTGGCCGTGTGCGCTACCGTAGCCGACTGATGTTGATTCTTGTAATGACGGCCTTTATGTACCCGTTGAGTGCCGCCAGTAGCGACGGAAAACTACAAGTTGTGTAGACAGAATCGAGCGTTACTTAGGAAATTCAATATATTCTCGTTCGTTTACTTATAAAAAAACATGGAGTGTTGGCGGAAACGCGCGTAACGACTTCATTACACAAGACGGCGCAACATGTCGCACTGCTCTTGCCAAAATTGATTAATTGAAGGAAACGTTTGGTAACCACATAGTTTCAGGTTTCGGACCCGTGAATTGGCCTCCAAGATCGTGCGAGTTAACGCTGCTGGACTATTTTCCGGGGGATATGTGAAGTCGCAAGTCTACGCCGATAAGCCCGAAACGATTGAGCACTTGGAGGACAACATTCGCCTAGTTATTGCCAATATACGGCCACAAATGTTGGAAAAATTCATCGAAAATTGGACCTCCAGGGTAGACTACGTCCGAGTCCAGAAGTCATATTTAAATTACAATTCCAGAAGATTATCTTTCAAATAAAGTAAATTTCATATCAATTTAAAAAATTCTTTTTTGTTTTCTTGCATTTCAAAGCTTTGTGTTTTTCTAAAATATTTATGTTTGGATATATACAGCAATACATTATTTTTATTGTCTTACAATGGTATCTTACTTAATATAATATTATATAAAAAGATATAGCTTTACATGGAAAATGCGATGGTGTATATGATTATAGGTAATATGGTCTTTGATTTTGTTTTCCTAAATTTGTTTATATGTTTCCACAATTATTAATATCTTAATACTTATCAATAGATATGTAGATATGTCATATCCCTAAGGGGAATGAGGAGCCAATTGACCTTGAAGTGACTGGTCAAAGAAGGACTTATCACAGGACTGGTATAATTTAATACTGAAGTGGCTTAAGCAGTCTCAATTGTCCTAAAATTACCAATCACATGACTGGAAATGGAGTACATACCACTTAACCAGAATGCTTATTAACAAGAAAAAGACAGTTGGCCAGAATTTTACCCATCTTTCCTTATCTTTCTTATCCCATGCCCATCTTTGGTTAGTCCTGTGGCATGCCACTATGTGGTTTAAAGAAGGACAAATGACCCCCTCCTATGACAAGCTAATGTTAAAGTTGCCAGTTGTTTACATAGGGTAAGGTTTAGCAGAGGATCGGTCCCTTCGTGCCAGAGACCGATCCTCTGCTAAACCTGTGGCAGGACCAGTCTCATTCCCCATATAAATATTACTACATGGTTATGGTATATACTACATGGTTATGGTATATATTAATTAGTTATATATTAATTAATTATGAAAATATATATATAAAAGGATATGGTTAATTATAGTGTTACATATAATAATATATGATATCATATGCAAATTTTGTGTTTCATCGTATCTAAAGTGTTTAGTTTTTTTAAAAGTTTTAAGTACGCTTTATTCTCCTACACGAGAACAAGAAATTCTCATTGAGTTTCTGATTTAACCTAACAAATATTTCTAGAAAAAGGTAAGAACATTGTCCCCCGGAAAATTTACTGAGCAAGAAAGAAATCCGCGTAGGTTTCAGCCTGCAAAAACCAATTTTACACAATTGGCATAAATAAGTTTTGCGGTTTTAGCACATTTAATTACTACAAATGCAATTAATGTGTGTCCCAATCAAGATACATTTGAAAGTGCGGTTAATTGATTATAAAGCTTTGCATTGAACTTCATTTGACCACAAAACTTTACCAGTTTATTGTCTATTATCATTATTACTTTTTTTTTTTTGAAACTCAGGAAAAAAAGTAGTCGAATTACTTGAAACCGCCATGCAATTATTAAACCCAAACTAATTCGATATAAAAAGAATTTTGTAGAAAACTAAATTTAAAAGGATTGCCAAATCCTACTTTGTTTTCACATTTTGAAAATTAAATTTTTTATTTAGAAAATCGATATAAGAAAATTTTAAGTATTTAAAATAGCTTAATTACTATAAAAAATGGTGCATCATTCATTATTTTTGAATATAAATTTTTGTGTGATTCAATGAAGAATTGAAATTGTAGTAATATTAAGATATTTTTCATTAACTTTTTTCCATACAATTTCATAGCTTCATAAAAAAAAAAAATTATTCGATTTCATAAATTTTATGAAAATTTTCTTTACCGCTTTGAAATTATTTCCAAGACTTATTTTTTTTATTTTTTCATAAAATTTCATAATTTTATTAATTTTCATACTTTTCAAACTTTAGTTTTAAGATTTAAATCACAAGTGTTCAACATATTTTAAAAAGTGTTTTACTATTTCGATATGGCCTTTTATAAATTTTGGACTTCAAAAAATCATATGAAAAAAAATCATATGGTTTACAATTAGTTCCAGTGCATTTTTCAAGACATTTATGAAGAGTTTTATTAATTCAAAGAAATTTTTAATAATAACAAATTTTATTAAACTGTTTTATTAAATTTCTGCGTTTAAAAAATTTAAAATGCCTTTTTGACTCGGTGTTGTTGCTTACTAAGAAAGACAGTACACGCAATTCGCCGGCTAACTTCATGCATAATTGTGAATGTCAGACGATAAAAACATATGCTCACAATATTATTACATTAAAAACTACGTAATATAGATATCAAAATAACTGAAAGCGCAATTAAAAAGACTACTGATTTTTTATTTTATTCAACCCATTTTGATGTTTATTTTTAAACATGGATTAAATAACTGATGCAAGTATAAAATTAACAGAAAGTCTTTTAAAACAACCTTTAATATTGAACAGACAAAACGTAAAAATGACTTTTCCATTGCTTTGAAATTAAAATTTTTTTTTTGAGATTACAAAACACAACACAGGCACAAGCCAGTGTTTGTATTTGTTTGCATATTTGAATTTCTTGTAAATTCATTTGAAATAATTTTGTATTTAGACAATCTCTTTTAGTAAAAAATTTTGTGGGAATTATTGGACGTTTTTTTTGAAAGAGAAACAAATAAAATCTCACACATAAACTTATAGATCAACGATAAAATTCACTATTAAACCTCTCACCAGGTACAGTGTAGAAATCGTTTAATGTATATGCTCGACATATGTATTAACAAAAATTCTTTAATGTTTGTTGATATGCTTTGCTTATATAGAAGGATAGTATATGATGACATTAGAGAAAAGAATTGCCATTTAAAAGTTTTAACTCAAAGTTAAACTGGCAATTATAATAATGACTAGAGAAAAACAAACACACTATAAATAGAAATCGTTCGTGCTAAATTTAATTCTAACTCAACGCACAGAGTAATGTGGAATTCAAAGTTACACAATTCATTTAACGTGTGAGTTAAATAGAAGATATTTACGATTAACACTAAATGGCACGAAGAATGTTGATGAAGACCTTAGTGGGTCAGAAAATGCATTCCATTCATGCTAGTGTCTAAAAACTTTTTCTGTGTTTTTTTCTAATAGTCAAAGTAAATTATCATATAAAAATTATAATTTTTCTGTTAGTTTAGAGAAAAATTTGTCGTGTTCTAAAACCGAACAAATAAAATCTCACAGAGAAAAATAATATTAAAAATTTTTGTTTTGTTTAAACTATCACTAGAAAAGTTTAAATAATATTTCTATAGATTTTAATTGATTCTTCATTTAAAAACAAACTTTACTTGAAACTTTATAAACATAAATTATGTTGTGAGTGAACATTTCAAAAAACGTACGTTAATTTCTTATAAATTTGATATATTTGTATTCGTATTGATATTCCTCAAACTGTATAAACAGAAAAAAAATTCCAACTGAAATGTTATTACTAAGACACACATTCGGGTATTACGAATTTCAGTGGCTTGGTACAACTGAACATTAGTTTTCACATTAGTTCAATTCAAGTGAGTATTAGTTGCAACACCCAAATATTCAGAAATGTAATGTAAATATCATTGCACTAACTGAGTTTATTAGTTTTTACCATTAAAATACACTTTGCAATTCGGTTGGGACTTAATTTCTTTGTGTGTATGTACTTATTTACTGATTTTGTGTGGTATAATTACTTTTTTGCTGCGGTTTTTATATCATTAGTTAAATAACTAAATGGTGGAAGTATAATGGGTAAATTTATGTGTCCACATATCTACGTTTATAACATTTTTGGTTGTGTTTTAAAATTTTAAGATGTAATTCCTGACTTATACACTTTCATAAAACACCTAAACGTATGAGTGATATTATTTCAATAAGAAATATATAATAACAAGTATACGCCACATTGTTAATACGTCTTTGATAACTATGATCTCGAATAAAAAATTGTTCAGTAAATTTCGTTGCAGAGTTTAGTAAAATATTTTATTTTGTGGCCATTGTAGTGAATGTATCTCATTTTGTATTGACTTGGATCTGAAATTTAAAAACTATGACCAGAAAAATTAAATGTATAAAAACTAGATTTTTCACGGGAATTCCCGGGACGGGACTTGACGGAAACTCCCGAGAATTTTCAATGCCGAAATCCCGGGATATACATCGTGAATTCCTGGTTATTTTTTTTCGTAATATTATTAATAAATATACACACAGAGAAATAAAGTCCCAACCGAATTGAAAACTGCATATTAATAGTAACAACTTATAAATTCAGTTAGTAGCAACGATATTTACAATCGATTTCTTAATATTTTGGGTGTTGCAACTAAAATGCAGTTAAATTAACCAAACTTTGTTGTGAAAACTAATGTTAAGTTGGGCCAACCGTCTGAAATTTGTATTAACCGAATTTTAGGTCGTTTTTAAGCCGAATTTAAGTTGGCAAAAAGCTAAATTTTTCTTTGTGTGTACTTTTTTAAAGATAATAAATTTAAAATTGTACACCGAGAATTTTCTTGGACGAGTTTTAATAAAATTTTTCACTAAACTAATGAAGTGAATTAACAAAAAGTGAATTATTTTTTAATTTTATGAAAAATCTTCACAATTTTTATGAAACAAATTTTATTGAAACTTTTTCATTTATCGTATGGAATTTTTAATAAATAAAATAAAAGTTTTCAAAACAATTTATGAAAAACTGCATTAATTTAAAGCCTCAAAAACTCTATGGTAGCAACGAAAATACAATCTCAAATTAAAGTCACTACATAATGAATGACTAAAGTCAGTTTAAGGGTCCTGATTGCCAAGAATCTCTCGGATATTATTTGATTGAATAACCTTCTTTAGAAATAGTTCGAACGTGTTTGTTGAAACTTCTATTAATAAACATCGCCTTTTGGTGTAAAAATATTAGTCTCAGTCTACTTGTTAATCATTTTCCGGAGGCTCTCAGCTATCTTATTTGACATTTTTCGCAGCTACTGAGAGATTTGCAATTTCTATTTTTTTTTACTAATCAATATGAATGATTCTACACTAAGATAATTATCTTCCCTTCAGTAATGAGTTTCTTCATAGCTTTAATGAAGAAATTCATTACTGAACTGGAACTCGGCCATTTGATGAAAACGGTTTCATAAATGTCAATGTTTATGAAATGTTTGTAGAATCAAGAAAATTCCTCATAAAACTGTTGAATCATTCCGAAAATGAAGCGATTATAGAATTTGTGAAATAGTGTCAACATTTTTTTTAATACTAAGATGTTCTTTGAATTAATAAAACTCTTCATGAATGTCTTGGAAAATGCATTGAAACTAAGCCAATGAACCGATTATATGATTTTTTAAAAAAAATTTATAAGTCCAAATATAATAATAAAAGGCAACACGGAAATAATTAGAAAATATGTTGAACACTTGAGAATTAAATCTTAAAACTGAAGTTTGAAATGTATGAAAATTTATGAAATTACGAAATTTTATGATAAAATAAAAAAAATAATAGTGAATTTTATCGTTGATCTATAATTTTATGTGTGAGATTTTATTTGTTCGGTTTGAGATCATGACAAATTTTTCTCTAAATTAACAGAAAAATTATAATTTTTTTATATGATAATTTACTTTGACTATTAGAAAAAAACACAGAAAAAGTTAAATTAATTCTGAAATAATTTCGTAGCTTTAAAGAAAATTTTCGTTAAATTTATGAAGAGATAATTTATGAAATCTATGAAATCTAAACTATGAAATTAAGTAAGGTTTGTGAAAAATTTCATGGTATTAATAAAATTTCATGGATATAATGAAATTATTCATGGAATCTACGAAAAACATTCTATGCAATTTTTTTTTTAATGCCATAAAGGATAATGCTATCAGTGTATAAATGGTTTTTCATGAAAAAAAAAACTCAAATAATAGTATTAACAAAAATAATAAAGGAAAGGAGTACAATTGTAATAAATAATTTCTATTTAAAATATCAAAAAATTTAAGATTCTGGTTAAAAGCGTTATAAAAATGTACCAATAAACCGGAGATAATGCGGTTTTTATGTAATTCTTATGGTCCTATGATTGAATCTTTTTAAAAGAAACTTTATCAATAAAAAATAAACTTTTTCTTCCCAAATAAGAATTCCCGGAATTCAGCGAAATTCAAAAACTAATCTCGCTTTCTTGGGAAATGAGAAATTCCAGGAAAAGAAAAATCCTAATGAAATCATTCTTGTAAGATTTCAAGTATTTTTTTTTTTTTTTTAATTTTTCGCCTTTTAAATGTCCCTCAATACTTATGGTGAACATGAAGCTTTGCATAACATAGTTTTTATGTAAATGCCACCTAATCCTGTCCATCGTTTGTCGCAATTCAAATAAAACACTGAAGTTAGTGGCATCTAAAATCAGTTTCAACAGGTGTCCAAAATTTTCGAAATTACCCACATCTAAAGTATTAAATAATTTAACGTTTGAATTTTTTATAAATTCTAAAAATTTAATATGTTAAATATATCTCAATATCACGTTTTTAAGTAGCTATAAATATGTTTTTATAATGGTTCGATTGTATACATACATATTTTTATTATATACCACATATTTTTACTGCTAGAACATTAAAATGTGTACTTATGTGTATTAGTACTTTAAAACATGTTTACAGAGCCTCCATGAATTTGAGTTACTAGGCAATTTTCATCATGTATTTATGACCAACGAGTCATATTAAATATTTTTCATTCATACCATATGGTCCGTAAAATTTATGAAATTTATATTAAATATTTTCCAATAAATAAAAATATTCATGTTTCCGTTAGTTATATTATATATTGTAAGCGGTATTTAATAAAGATTAATAATAACTGTTAAATTTAATATGCTGGTTATTAATTTTAATCATGAATTTTAAAATAAATCTATAAAAATGAAATAAATATGGAGACAATGATGTATAGTTATTGTTTATATATTAAAATATAGTTTATAGATCTTTTAAACCATTTTTTACCAACGTGTCTTTAAAGATACATGAATTTTAAAGAGCCTATAAATTTTAACAGGAAGGTGATGTAACATATTAAAATGCGAAGTCTTAAACGTCTCAAACGTGGTTTAAAAAAAAAAAAAATTGTAATTTCAGGGTTGCCATATAATGACATGAAAAAAAACAATTTTTTGCTTTTTTTTTAAAGCATTTTTTTCAAAAAATATTTAAAGAAGTAAGGACGAACGGAGTAATAAACGCGAATTATTGCTACCGATAAAGACATATAAACAAACTTTAAGAAATAGAAAATTTTTTCATTCAAAAAACACATTTTGAAAAAAATTTACTTATCGAATCAAGATTTTTCGTCTTTATAAAAATGGAAGTATGAGGAAACTGAACTTAATCGGTTTTTATTTTTAATGTCAAAAATGTGATATTTTCTTTCAATCAGTACAGGAACATATATATTTGAACGATTAGAAGTGACAAATAACAAGTTTCAACAACTGTCTAAAAATTAAAAAAAATTTCTTAAGAATAGTGCAAAAACAACAACTAAAACTTGTAAATATAAAAAAATTAAACTTTAAAAAAAATATTAAATATAATAATAGCGTACAAAGTAGAGATGGGAACGTGAGCTGAATTTCGAGTGATTCACATGATCGTGAGTGAGTGTGAGTAGTAAATAATTTTTGTGAGTAAGTGTGCGTGAGCGAGTGAGAGTGAGTAGAGTTCAAAAAAATTTTGGCTTTTAACCTTCGCTTTACCAATACCCACCCGGGTGACCATTTTGGTGTTATTTCTTTAATAACTTTGTTAATTTTTGTCCGATTTAGGGGAAATTTCTACTCACTGAACAAAATGTTGAATTTTTTTTGAATTTTGCAAAAACATTTTTATTTTTTAAAAGATTTTTCTAATTTTTGTCAATTTTACTTCGTGGATTACCAATACCCACCCGGGTGACCCTTTAATAAAATACAAGAAAATTGAACATACAAAATAATTTTATGACAGCTATTTCATTTGTAATTTATTCACATTAGTAATTATAATATTTATTTTATTTTGTACATTCCAACTAAATCCTTTATAACACGCTCACCTTGGCTAGTGTCCCTTACATTGTTCACTTTTCCGGTGTATATTTGCCCCTGAAGTGGACAATACGTGTTTGAATCACACGCCCACCAGATTTTGATATCATATTTAGCTGGCTTGGAAGCCATGTACTGCGTGTGTTCGACCCCGAAATCCGAATAACTGTTCGTCCACTGTAATTGATTCGTGTGGTCGATAATGCGATTTCAAGTTGGAATTTACCATCTCGAATACATTTCTGATAGGTGCAGCCTTGTCTTCCTGTTATAGAGAAACTCTTGTAGCATGCCAGTCAAAGCGAAGGAACCGTAAAATTTCCGCAAATCTGTTACCCGACATGGTTGCACGATACAGTGGATATGAATTTTTTCTTCCAAAGTTCAGGGAGGTGCACCTGACCATTATCAGCAAAAGGTCCAAAACTGCTGATAATTCCTCATTAGTGTTTGGTGTCAAGGTACGTTGTTGCTTATCGGTGTTTTCAGAATTTCATTTGTTGTACACAGCCTTGCCTTTTTTGTTTGAAAGTCTTCAAATTAAATCTGTTACAGCATAACTGAAAATGTAGTTGAATGTATCAACCCAGGACATGATTTTAGAGATTGGATTAGGGCCCATATAAAGTTTATCGCGATTAATTTTGACTGATCCTCAACGATTTATATTTGGAGCCTTCTTGTACCATTTCACAGCATCTTTACTCTCGTAATACGTATTATTCGCACACGACGACATCCGGTTTTCATTATTCGACTCATGATTATAACTATTACGTTCTCCGTTTACCTCAACTTTGCAAGGCTGCTGTTCTCCACTAGGCATATAATTATCATCTTCATCACCATCCCCAAACAAATTCTCAGTTTCATAAAAATCTGATTTAGCGTCAATCAATTGAAGAAAATATTTTTCTCTCTCTTTATAAGATAACCTTTGGCAACATAAATACCAATAGTTGTTATACTTTGAAAATAAAAAATATTATTTAGAAAATACATGTAAAAAAGTTATAGCCCTAATGTGCAGCATTGTTGTTGTTATTGTAACAGATCTATTTTGATCTACTTTGCAGAAAAAAAGCTGTCACTTATCATAAATAAATTGGTAAATAATTCTTTTAATTTTTTGGTTCCGATTTTAAAATATGGAATAAATTGCAAAATTAGATATTCAGAGCCATTTTAAGTTAAACATTCACAATTTACCTGAATTTTTGCAATTAATTTTTTTCTGTAAAATTTTACTTTGTGGATTTGCGTGTTTCACGTGAGTAAAATCTAAATTTACTTACGTGAGCGTGAGTGATTGTGAGTTTGTGAAATTTTTCTCTCGTGAGCGTTAGTGAGTCAAACCTCAATCACGTGCCCATCTCTAGTACAAAGCGTCAATGCTTTAATTAAAATTAATTATAATGCCACTAGAGGGCGCAATTAGGTTATAAAATTTACTTAAAAATTCCTTCTGGGAAACTAACGTATCTGCCTACACATAACGAATATTTTTAATATTAGGTTCAAACATATTATTTATTTAAAAAACTTTTATAAAATAAATATAAACGTACTTAAAATAAATATGTTCCTACTTATAGTTGCCAAAAACGAGTTTGAAATCTTCACGAATAACAATTTTTGCAGACACATGAAGAAACATAATATTTTATTAGTTTCTAACTTCAATTGTGATACTAGTTTTTAGAGGATTTTACTGTGATATTTACTTTTATTTATTTTTACATTTGTTTTAAATTAATTTTATGTTTTATGTTGTGTATATGTAAAATATACTGAGAATTAAATGTTTAAAATTAGACAAAAAAGACTATATATTAATAAAATTATTCCTGAGGATGTTTGGAATATCCACCGAAACGTCGGATGAAAAATGAATAAATAGTCTTTTATTTAAGATAGGCGTGGTAGAGAAGATTAAGCATACTTTTCTAAAAATCATAACTACATTGTAAATTTTTTAATTGAATTAGACTGCGCAGTTTCTGGTAACACAACCTTCACCAGTAATCCTTTTTGACAATACTGTAATTATTTGTTATCGTTTTTTATTGTTTGATTGCATCTATATGAAAATGTTTATTTATTAAATGCAATCCTGACCGTGGCTTGAACCTGCTTTCTTTGCCACATGCACTTCGCACTGCACTTTAGACAGGCGCTTTAACCGCTTGATCTAAAGTCAGGTCGATTTTTGCTGTGGCTTAAAACCAGTTTCAATTACACGGGGTCGATTTTACATTTAATTGTAATTGCAGAATATAGCTAAGACAAACACCACAGCAATTCACAATTGTTAGAAAATCATATGTAATCTAATTTCCACTATTTTCCCAAATTTTGTGAGTTTTAGCGACATCTATGATGCATTTTTTGTACATACGGTAGTTGGCTATTCACGTAGTTAGGGAAGAGTTGCCAGGGAGCAAATTTTGATATGTTTTATTGGGGATTTTTGAGTTTTATTCATCGTCTTCTTAGACAGTGTGCAATTAGTACTATAATTAATATGCACATATTTATTTTGAAAACAAATAACCTTAGAAGCCCAATTTAGATATTTCTAAAAATCTTAACAAAAAGTACATTAAATTAATTATAAACTCGATGTGAATAAAGTGTTTATTGGTAAATCAATTTGTAAATAATGTGCATGTCTTAAGTAGACAAAGTTTTTTCTACTTTGTGTAATTGTTGAAGTGATTGTTTAAAAATGTGTGTATTTATTTTAAATTTCAGGGGGTTTTATCCTGGCAGAATTAACCTAATTACATTATCGATTTAATGCAACAACCATCATTCTTGGCTACAAATTCTGCGGGAATCTTGAAGCAGTCTGGGGCGTAATGGTTATTTACTTCGCGGAAATCATGACTTTTTCGAAGTGAATTTATTCTATGTCCATCGTACATGGCTTAAAAGTAATTAAATTATTATTTTATTTGTATATTTAAGTAATTGATTTTATCTTTATAATAAAAAAGTTTCAAACAAACCTTAATCTTTCATTTTCAACAATTAAGAACAAATGGAATGGAACACCAGAAAATCGCAAATGTGTACACTAAAATTAATTATGTGCCAACTTAAATCGTGAACTTTTCGAATAAAACCTACAATTTATAACATATTAAAACTAAGTAAAAATATACTTTGTTGTAAATCAACAGCTTTTTTATATATTTTAAGTATGTTTCTACTTGATTTTAATATTGTTTTTCTTAGTGTACCAAGTTCTGTCAAAAAATTCTCTCATAATCTATGCTGGGTAAAAAATGGGTTAAGCAATTGATAATTTTAATAAATAAACAAAGAGAAAATTTTCTTTGACAAATTTTAATGAAATCTAATGAAGTTTTATTCACAAAGTGAATTACAAATTTTAAAAACTTTAGAGAACCGCTTCATAATTTTATGAAACTATGTATAATAAAATTTTTCACAAGACATATAATAGTTTTAACAAAATAAAACTAAATTTGTATGAAAAACTTAACATATTTAATGAAAAGTTTCATTGGCTGAATTCCAATGACATTTCATAGATCTAATGCAAAAATTTATTAATATCATGCAGAAAATTCTCTCAGTGTAGTCATTTTAAACTCGAAAATCGTATCAATATGGTGATTGCATTAACAAAATCTTTTTCTAACGCTTTCACTACCTACTTTTTGTTTGTGGACATACTTCCATTTTGACTTCAGATTATTGTCATGGGTCCTCTAATTAGAAGGAAAAATGTTTGCATGTATGCCTTCTATCACTTCTACCCACCACAAAATGGGTTTGAATATTGAATTTTTGAAACTTCTCAGCCCGTTTTGCCATTAAATAATTCGAATAAACCAAAATGCTTTGCTTTTGATTTCGTTTTCGTTTTGAATATTAAATGAAACTACGTGCCAATTTCGTGGTTCAAGTTTTTATAAGCTTATGAGATACACCAAATGCCCTTATTTCGGAGATAAAGGATGATTAAAAAATAGAACTCTATTAACAAATGTCGTGACTATATTGCCCTGATGAACAGTTTATGCATATGATGATAATTTTTCAATAACCAAGAAACAGTTTTAAACAAATATATTAAGTTTTACTGCATTATCATGTTGTTTATATTTATTCAAAGTTGTATACCTGTAGGGAAGTAACATGGTTAAAAAACTTATTTTAAGAGTTATTCTAATCAGGCTTTCAAGATCATGAATTTTCTAAACGTAAATAAAAGACTTTTTTATTTCATTTTTCGTATTCCTACGTTTCGTCGGTATTTTCCAACATCCTCAGGGATTCGTTTTTTATTAAATAATTAGTATTCTCGTCAAATTTTCATAATTTTTAAAAAATACACTTCACAGGTTTTATACGACATTTAATGAACGACACAAAACAGATTTAATTTATTAAAAATTAATGCAGAAATAAATCACGAAAAATTAAAATATCACAGTTGAATTATTCTTATAGCTAAGATCACAGTTCGAGTTTAATTTTTTCAGATGAAATCTAAAGTGTTAATTTAGGATTAGGTGTACTTTTTAATACGTTTTTTAATATATTTATTATAACTACCTTTTAAAAGCTTAAATCTAAGCATGAGAACTAAAAACACAATTCAAATTTAAATATTTTGTATATTTAAATCTGTACCTTCAAGTACTAAACATATATATATATAAATTTTGTACATGAATTTATTTTATTTTCTCAAGCCAAGTGATGTTGTTATTAAAAAAAATATAAAAAGTAAAAGTAACAATGTTGCAGTATATTTTTAATGTCAATGTTTTTTATTTTTTCTACTTTATGCAACTTGTGCGAATGCAATATTTTCATGTGTATGTTGAAGCATTTTTATCAAAACGAAAAAAAAAAATGCACATTTTAAAGTGGCATTTTGCCAAAACAATTTTCAACATACGCTGCCTTGGTTTTATTTTTGTGAACCAACAACAAACACAGTTTGTTAAGTTTAAATGTATATAAAAACAAAAACAGTACAAAAATCTTTATTTTTCTCCCAAAAAAAGGCTAATAAATGGAAGAAAAAACATCTTTTGGGTAAAGGCCAAAATATGTATCAACAAAATAAACATATTAGGGTAATAATTATTTTAAAACAATTTTTATATATTAGTTTTATCGCAGCTCACTCGATTTTTATATTATACACTATTGCTGTACTATGGTGCGTAT
Organism: Delia radicum; assembly: GCA_021234595.1. Classification (NCBI taxonomy): domain Eukaryota; kingdom Metazoa; phylum Arthropoda; class Insecta; order Diptera; family Anthomyiidae; genus Delia; species Delia radicum. The sequence continues at coordinate 39,080,541 of CM037854.1, read as the reverse complement.
GATTTGTATATTGTTATTAATAACACTGGTTTACAAATTTTTAAAAAATTTTCGATTCAAGATATTTTACAGTATATTTTATGATATAGATACTAACTCGCGAGCTGAATCCTGAAATTAAGTACAGAAGTGGAAGAGATTTTAACTCTTTACTGCATGGTGTTACATATGTATATATAACGAATACTTTGAATATATGTGTAACCTTGTGTATGAAACTTATTGAACATTATTTTCTCAATTATTATTTGACAATAACTAAATTTTAAAGCATTATGGCAAGCATATCTGAATTAACGATAAATTTGGTAAAAGGGTAAATTGGTTATAAATGATTTTTTAATAAAAAAAATTGCAATTATTCATTCGCCCATAAACGCGAAAAGTTAAAAGTTTTTTTGTGTTTTTAAAGGTAATAAAAGTGTAAAAAAAAAACCAGGGATGGCAGTCAATACCGCTAAAACACAATTATCGATTCAAAACCATTTCAATTATCTATCGTTGTCCTTAAAGTACCGTTATCAAAATAATTGAAATACCGTTATCCGTGAAATTCCGTTATCGATATAACTAAAATACCAATACCCTTAAAATACGTTACCGAAATAATTAAAATAACGATATGGTTAAAATAACGTTACCGAAATACTTGAAATAGCTTTATCCTTAACACATAGTTACAGAAATAATCAAGAAAAAAAAATATAAGTAATCGATGTCAATAGATATAAAGGGTCCGCCATCTAATGTTTTTTTTCCACTAGTGCTTATTTCGTGAATGGTAACACTTATCTCATGTCTGATTTGACAGATAATTAGTTCTATCCTTCCGCTGAACGAATATGGTTGTGTATACGCTTGAACAACGCTGGGAAATATTGCGACATTACTTTGAAAATCATGGTAATGTTGCAGAATGTGGCTGTTACAGTCAATGGCGATCGTTATCGGGCCATGTTGAACCAATTTTTGTTCACACAGCCGAAGCTACACTCGATGTTTTGCGCCCTATTTTGAACATCGCATTATCAGCCGCAGAGCTGATGTCGCTTGACCACCTCGGAGCTGCGATTTGACACCGTTGGACTATTATTTGTGGGGTGCCGTCAAAGATAAGTGCTACGCCAACAAGCCAGAGACAATTGACGCTTTAAAGGACAATATTCGTGAAGCCATTGGTGAAGTACAGCTGCACACAATCGATAATGTGCTTAAAAATTGGACCGATCGTGTAGGCTACTGCATGGCCAGCCGAGGCAGTCATTTGAATGAAATTATTTTCCATTATTAACCGGAAGGATTGTACTTTCAAATAAAAAAAGAAAATTGAGAAAATATTCAGTAGTTTTTTTTATAGCATTTTCAAAAAAAAAAAAAGTTATTTGGCGGACCCTTTATTTTCCTAAATTTTTATCATTCGATTTCGGGAATAATGGAGTTAAAAATATCGGAGTGTAGTGACATTACATGAATAACTAAAATAACGTTACCCTTAAAATACCGTTACCGAAATAGCTGAAAAGACGTTATCCTTAAAATAACGTTACCGAAATATCTAAAATACCGATACCGCTACAATACCGTTACCGAAATAAGTAAAATACCATTATGGCTAAAAAACCATTACCGAAATAACTGAAATATCGTTACCCCTAAAATACCGTAAACGAAATAAAAGAATATAAGAATATAGCGTCACCCTTACCGATACCAGCATCGAATCGGTTACAATCCTTGAAAAAAAACTGAATAATCATAAAGTTTTGAATGTATTTTAATTAAAAAAAATATATATATATATATTTGTATTAGAATTCGTTAAGCATAAATTTTTTCAATTTTGATTCGTTACAGAAATGTAACAAAGTAGTAAAAATTAACAAATAAGAAAATATTTTAATCTATCTTATTTTTTAAACAGGTGATAATTGTACTAATATTACTTGTAAAACTAAAACTAGAACATACTTCTGTAAAGGCTTGAGATGCGCTGAGTGCAAATAAGACCTCATAATTACTCCATCGCAACAGAAGATACCATAACACAAAACCTTAAAACCCTATTTTTCTATATGATCAGTATAAAATTGCGAATTAAAATTCATTCACAAAACATTTAATGAAAAATATGTCAGTTGTCTTCAAAATTCAGGTTTTCCCTTTTCAGTATCATATTTATTCTCTTAGAAACAATCCTTTGATATTCATTGCTAAGGTATTTTTCGCTATTAATGATAATATCTGAAAAATGACAAGAGCCTTTTGAAGAAACATAGTCGGGTCATCAAATTCTAACAGATTTGATATGCTACAGGTTTAATAAATGCCGAAAATCATATTTTGGATTCATAGTGAAAATACTAACTTTTTCCTTTATACAAGTTTATAACACACATGTATCGATTCGCTATCCTTCAATAAAATCCTTAAAAATGAAAATATACACACAGAAAATAAATTAGTTGGCGATCGAATAAGTTTAACATTAAAAAATATCAACTGTGTTAGTAAAAAGTCTCTGATAATACCCTATGGGGAATGAGGAGTCAATTGACCTAAAAGTGACTGGTTAAAGATTGACTTATAACAGGACTGGTATAATTTAATACTAAAGTGGGTTAAGCAGTGTCAATTGTCCTAAAATTACCAATCCTGTGACTGGTAAAGGGAGGATATAGCACTTAACCAGAATGCTTATTAAGAAGAAAAAGCCAGTTGGCCAGAATTTTACCCATTGGAAGCTGTTTAGTTTTCGTTTATTTTTTAAATCTAAAAACTAACCTAAAAGAACCTGGACTGCTGGAAAAGGACTTATCACAGGACTAGTATTATTTACAATTGATGTGAGTTATGTAGTGTAAATTGATCTAAAAAGACTAGTTTCGTGACTTGTAGAAGCAGGACATAACACGTATCATATTGTTTCATTTTCTACCATTTTTAAGATTAACAATTATTAAATTGTACGTCATGTCCCTTTCATGATAGTCATGTGGTTAGTCCGTTTTGGTTAATCCTCCGAATGCCCTTTGCGACAGTCTGTGGTATGCCAATCTTTGGTTAGTCCTGTGGCATGCCACTATGTGGTTTAAAGCAGGATAAATGACCCCCTCCTATCACAAGCCCATGTTAAAGTTGCCAGTTGTTTACATAGGATAGGGTTTAGCAGAGGACCGGTCTCTGGCACGAAGTTACCGATCCTGTGGCACACGCAGGACCGGTCGCATTCCCCATAGGGTATCTATGATTTTGTAATCGTAACATATTGAAGATGTTTGTACAACATTAATCATGATGCCCGACCACTTTAGGGCAAGAATAAATCTAAAGCATTTCAATTTGATATTGTATTAGTGAAAAACACTACATAGCTATATGTTACGAATTTTAGGTGCTATTGCAACTTAATGTTTGTTGGAATAACCAAATTGCATAAAATAATTTTTATTAACTGCCTACTAGGAATTAAATATTAAATATTGGCTGTATTATATATTGCTAGAAATATATTGTAAAATATTTTCAGTCGTTAGACCCAAAACGAACAATATGGAATTGTTAAGTCGACTTTGGTGATCACAACTAATAAAAAAATAAAATCACAACAAATTAACTTTTTCAAACAACAATTATTAAAATAGCAAGAAATAATGGTAATTAAAACCGAAATATTGGTAAACAAAAAAAAAATAGAAACAGTCAAATACAAAAATAAACCAAAAATAATTAAAAGAATTTAAGGAAGTGAAAAATTTCGTGGATTAAGTTTTAATAATATATATAAGGGGTATTATTGTGGAAAACATCAGGTAAAGTAAATAAACTTGTGCAATTATTGTTTTTAAATATTTTTTATTTTTATTGGTACACTAAGAATACTATGTAGATAAAAACCACTGCATATATGGTTAAAAACAAATTACATTTCAGTAAATTCAACTAACATTGTCATTTGTTTTTTAATGTTCAAAAAATTAACCACTATTGTAATAAAAATGAACCACATATGCAGTAAAAATAAACAAAGTTTTATTTGTTTAATTTTTTTAAATAAAAAAAACTACGGTATAAAAAAAAAATGCAAATCATAATATAGTAAATTGATGTGGTTTGTTTTTTCTAAATTAACTACATGTGAAATCAAATATTTAATTTCTTTTACAAATTGCTGTTTTTTTCACTTAAAACAAAGATTACAGTATTACAACTGAAACATCTACATATATCTACTGCAGAATTTCTCTGAGTGTATGTGCAAAATAATCATATTTAATCCACGAAAATTTAAAATTATGATGCAACACAGGAAGTCAAAATCTGGGGCCAAATTTTCTGTAGTTTCCATGAAGAAGAGCCTTAATTTAGTTTATGAGTTGGAGTCATTAGAATCGGAGGTATTTTTTAGCAGCATTGTATAGAAAAAAAAATAAAAAATTAAAAAACAGAAGTTTGCTTTATTTGGTTGTAATTTAATTTAATTACCGAGCGCTTCCAAAGCAAATCCGGCAGGCATGATTTTTATTCGCGATGTAAGTAGGTAAAAACACTTCTTTCATGTGCTCTAAGAAGCAATAAATTCTTGTCTTCGTAGGCAATAAAAAGCGCTTTTTTTTGTATTTTGACCACACTAATGATTCATGGTATTTATGCATTATTTTATTGCATACAAGGCGATGAAGCGTTATTAAGGAAGCATACACATGTACACTCAGCGAACTGCTATTTTAAAAATATGTAGTTGTTTGGGTTGTAATACAGTTTCTTTATTTTTAATATAAATGTCAGTCATAGAACAAATTAAATTTTTTACTGACCTTGTAGTTCATTAAAAAAAACAAACCACATCAAATGACTGTTTTATGATTTTACATTCATTTTTTACAGTATTTTTTTGTTATTTAAAAAATAAAAAAAAATAAATGTTTGTTTAGTTTTTTTAAACCACATATGTGGTTAATTTTTACTGAAATCGTTAGTCATTTTTAGTTTAATTTACTGAAATCATTTCTTTAAGTGGAATTTCATTTGTTTTTAACTACATTTACAGTGGTCTGTACATGCATAGTATTCTAAGTGTAACTATAGTTACTGATTAACAAATCAAGATTAATTTTTTAACTCAGAGCTGCAACCGAATAATGTGATAGTGCATGTAACTACCAAAATTCGGTTGTCGACAAATTCGATAGCCACAACGAATCTCTTTCTTATGTGTATGAAAACGCTGAAATAGGTAAAATTTATTTACATTTTCTAACAAAATATATTACTCTTTTTTAAATATCGAGTATCATGCAGTTAAGAGTTAGGATATTGCCAACATTTTAAATTTCCCTTCCTAAAAAAGTGGTGTTACTTAAGTAAGAATATCTCGGGACCAAAAGGGTGGATTTGAATTTTTAAATTAAAGCTTACTAGATGCTATATCAATTATCTGCACACTATTTTTCAATGCGATTATCGGCTTAGAAGCTATTTATCGAAACATCGAAAATTGTTCTTCAATTTTAACGAAATTTAGAAAAAAAATGTAAATTCTATTGCAAATTTCTTTAAGCTAAAATATTTTTAAATTTTATTTCTCTATTTAAAGTTCAAGTCTGAGCTATTGTAGAAGCTCCATGTATAGGCTGTTTTTTATAGAGCTATAGAACATTGAAATGGAATAAAACAAACATGAATTTTTTAAATTGACATAAAATTTACTTTATTCAAAAGATAATCTTCTGGCATTATATGTTAACTATGACTTCTGGCATATGACAGCCATGGCTTTCTCGGACGTAATATAATCTGGAGCTCCAATATTCGATGAATTTTTCCAACATTTGTTGCCGTATATTGGCAATAACGCTGCAATGTTGTAATCCAAGTGGTCAGTCGTTTCGGCCTTATCGCCGTAGACTAGCGACTTCACATATCCCTACAGAAAATAATCTAGCGGCGTTAAATCGCACGATCTTGTAGGCCATTCGAATTAATTGCTCTGATATAGGATTATGTTGACCGTAAAATGAAAGTAGTTTGCGATACGTATTTCGAACTGAAACATGATTTTAAAAATAAATTTGCTGCTGCGTATTGCTATATTAAGAATATCAAATAAATTTTTTTCATTCATATAAATTATTTTTTTTTTGCATTTGAAAATCAATACTTTTTTATTGAGTATTTTTAATGGCCTTTAAAATTACTTGACTTTAAATGAATCCCTCACTCAGTGAAGTAAAACAAACATAATTCAGGATATAAATTATGTTTTTTTACGACACATGACAATGAAATGACATCTAAATCCTTGTAGTTTCATCAGCGTAAACGAAAAATTTTTTGTGGTTTCGGTTTCAAATGACATTTATAACTCATGTGATGAATAAATAAAATGAGTTCCATTTAAGTGTTATTTCATTGTCATGTGTCGTAAAAAGGATGCATAATTTAGCTATAAGTTTGAGTGTTATTTGATTTTTATAAGGAAACAAATGAAAATCCTTATGTAGAACTGTCCGCAGTGACTGTCTGGTGATACACATTTGAGCAAAAAATATACTCCTTGTCGAAACTCTAGAATAGGCTTATATAGGCTGATAGAATTTTACTTCGTACTATTAATTTTTTTTTTTTTTTTTTTTAAGCGTTTATTTAAAGAAAATTCATGTACTTAAAACTATAAATAAACAAATAGTAATTATAAATTATTGTTATACATAGTCCCATAATCGGGCTCTCAAGTATACTAATTATATAGGAAAATTTAAATATTTTTTTTAGAAATAAATATAAGATTTATTTTATATACATGTAAGCATAATCAATATAATTTAATGTAACAAAAAATTTCAAAAAAAAAAAGTTACTTTTATATTTATACGCTAAAAAGTTCTGTCAAGGGGTAAAAGTTGGAAGGAGAGATTTTAGTTAAGCCACCAAAATTTTCTTTTATTTATGTTTGGAAAAATGTTTTTATCACCTGAATAAATACTTGTATCAAACCTACTATTACCAAGTGTGATTTGATTGCAATGAATAGCTTTTTTATTGGCTCTTCTATATATATGGTAAAATATAGGTATGCCTATTTCATTTTGGATAAATCCTTTACTGTCGAGGTATACGAAAGCCTCAGGTGGTACATATCCACTTTGTAGGGTTTTATAAATATATTTTTCTTCAGTGTAATATGGTGCCATAATTAAATTATTTTCAAAGCATTCACAACTTTTTGCAATATGATTTCTAATTATATGAATAATAAAATTATCTATTCTGCCTATTTTTGCAGAATTGTATAATTTTTGGTTTGATATGTATTTCACATAATCACTATTTGGAGATCTATACAGCGCTGTGCATGATCTTAGACACTTTCTTTCAAATACTCGAATTTTCTCCATATATGATGGAGAAATGTTAAACCATATTTGGCAACCGTATGTTATAATCGGTCTAATTAATGACTGGTACAGTATGACTTTAACTCTAGGATTGATGTATTGTGAATAAAATTTTTTTTTGTACATGAAAAAAGCATTTCTTGCTTTAATTATTTGTGCATTTATATGAGAGTTGAAATATAAAAACTTGTCTAGGTTAATTCCCAAGTATTTTACAACTTGTTTATTGGGAATATGTATATTGGTATTTGATATTATACCAAAATCTTTCCATTTTGTTCTTATGTTGTGATTACATTTGCCTACTGGCGGACGGAACAGAATGGTTTCACATTTGTTGTAGTTGATTTTCATTTTCCAGTCTATTGCGTATTTTTCAACTATCTTAAAGTATGTTTGTAATTTATTATTAATTTTTTCTATTTTATTATCGGCGTGATATATTATAATATCATCTGCAAAAGCAATGATATTATCAATTTTCGTTAATAAATCAAATATAAAAATATTAAATAGAATTGGGGAATTCACTGTTCCTTGTTGAAGACCATTTACTACAATAAATTTTTTTGTACTTATTTGTTTTCTATTGCAGACTAGAAAAGATTTGTTGTTTAACATGTTGTGTAATAGTATAATTAAATATATAGGCATCTTATACTTCAATAATTTGTAAATTAATGCCGGTATCCATATGCTATCAAACGCCTTTTCAAAGTCTATCAAACAGGCACCTGTACACAAGGATTTGTTCAGGTTCCAATGAATATTTGAGACAAGCATATGTGTTGCGTGAATTGTTGAGTGCTTGTATTTGAAACCAAATTGTCTCTCATTATTTAATTGATTTTTTTCACAGAACTTTACTAAATTATTATTTACGCAAATTTCAAAAACTTTACTAATATTTGGTAGTAAACTAATAGCACGGAGATTTTTTAGAACACTTGTATCCTTATCCTTTTTGGGCAAAATTACAACTTTCGCTACCTTCCATGCTCTCGGAAAATAGGAATTGTTAAGCATGTTATTGAAAAGAGTGCAATATTCACGTACCATTACATCAGGAATATTTTTTAATACAATATTTGGGATATTGTCTAAACCTGAAGAAAGTTTATTTTTTAAACTTTTGAAAATGTATAATAACGAATTATTCGTTATAAAATAATTCTCATTTATAGATTCATTTATCTCGTTAGCCTTGAAATAATCCGTAAATCTTAAAAGGGATGATAAATTAGTTTCGTATTCATTTTTTGTTTCCAAAAATTTTTTGAAACAATTATCCACATCAATATGCACTCTATTTTGGGGATCGATTTCTTTAAAAGAATGACTTGACTCTAGATAAGCACCAATAATGTTCAAAATTTGACTTTGATCTTTTACTAAGAATTTACTACTTTCATCATCACTTTCTAGAACGTCAGGTGATATACCCGCATTTCTAATCAAAAATTCCTCTTCTTTTGGGATTTGAAGAGTATTAATATTCACCGGTTGTATTGACCTAAATTGTTTTTTTACTTCACAAAACATATTTGAGGAATTCTTATGATCAATACTTTTAAGTTTCTCTCTCACATGTGTATTGACTGCTATAGTAAAATTATCATTAATTAGCTTTTTGATTAGCTTGATTTTGCATTTTAGTAAATTAAGTTCAACTGGTAATAATAAGCTCTCTAAACGATTATGTTTTTTGATTAAGGTTAAAAGTTTGCTTTTTTCTGATTGCAATTTCCTTATAGTTGAATTTGTAAATTTTTTTGTTGAATCAAGGTTTTGAAATTTAGGAACTGATTTTTCAATCGAACGAATTATCATGTCATTTAACCTAATTAGATAAAATCAATTTCAGAATTAGTAAGATTTTTCTGATTTGGGATAGGATCATTAATGTTATAATCATTTGCAATACTATTCTTAAACTTTTTCCAGTTAGTTTGTTTGTAATTAAATTGGGAATCAGGCGTTTCTCTAAAAAAAGTGATTGGGTGATCAGTTTCCTCCTGTGAAACTAAAATTTGTATTGCATTATGATCGCTATCATAATCAAGGTTCTTAAGACAGTTTATTGTATTATTCTCTTTGTGTATGGATAAGCGGGAGTCAGCTATACACAGATCTAGATACGAACTACAACGCGGGTACGAAGGTGCCGCTGATGCATATAAACTACACCTAAATACTATCTCATTACATGATAGCCATTCTTTTAGCATATTACCTTTTACGTTGTTTGAGTCATTACCCCAATCCATATGTTTGCAATTAAGGTCTCCGGCCAGTATATAAAAGTTATTGGCGTTTTGTAAATTTAGGGATTGAAAAAGTTGTAATAATTCGGTTTTTAAATTGTTATTATTATTACCGGAAGGGTAATAAGCCGATATTACGAACAATGTTTTATTTGCAATTAATGGTATTTTTAAAATACAAGTTTCCAAAACTTTAAAAGAATTTATTGTATTGTTGGTATAGTTTTGATATTTAATATCTTGTTTTATTAAAACTCCAGTTCCACCTCCCCTAGCAGAGTTAACTCTATCCTTGCGTATAAAATGATAATCTTTAAAAGTAACTTTATGTCTGTTGTTTAGTTTTGTTTCGTTTAGGAGTACTAAGTCCGGATTATATTTATTAATAAAATTACATAAGTCGTATCTTCTACTTAATCTTATAAGAGAATTAACGTTAATTTGAATTATATTAAGATTTTTACAATACTTTCAGCCATGGTGATAATTCAAACTTCTAACAATGAAAAGATAGAATCTATTCTAGCTGTTTGTACTTGTAGTTGTTTATGTAGATTAACTATTTGATTTGAAAGATTTTGCATTGAATTTTTAAACTCTTCTAAAGCTAGTTGTATCGGGTTTGTATTATTTTGGTGATTATTATTTTTTACAGTATCAGCAAAGCTCATATTAGGATTAGTATTATATAGTGTATTTGCAGTTCTACTTTGTTTTAAAATTTGTTTTCTGGCGCGAAGCTTCTGTTGAATTTCTTTATATTTTTCGCATTCTTTATATGATGCCGGGTGGCCATGTTTACCACATAGCACACAAAACAGTTTGTGCCTTTCATTAACAGGTATGTTATTTAGGGTACATTCCCCGACTCCATGGCTTTCGTTGCATTTAACACATCTTTTAGCTAGATAACAATTAGATGCGCTATGAAAGAAACTCTGGCAGTTTCTACATTGGGTAATTTCTGGTTTTCTTAAGGGTTCCCAGCGAATACAGCGATGCTGCAAACCCTTAATTGCAAGTAATTCATTTGTTTTACTATTGCTACTTATTTGAACTAAATAAATGGGTAGAGCATAGTTTTCACTTGTTGATTTTTTGGTTTTAAATTCGTTTATTTTAATAAATTTCAAGTTCTCATTTTGGAATACTCTTAGTTCTTCCAAAATTTCATTAGTATCAGTGTTGGCACTGAGGCCTTTTAGTAAGAATGTTTTTGTTTTTAAATCTTTTGGAGTAAAAGTAAAAAAGTGTGCATTTGTTTTTTGTAAATATGTTTTTATTCTGTTGTAATCATTAATTGATGACACATAAAGAGATATTTTTTTGTTATAAAATTCTCTTATTTTAAAGTCTTTTATATTTAGACCTTTTTTATAAACTGGACAAGTTCATTGGGATCCACACCAAAACGTTGAGAGGTGGGATTTTTATTTTTGTTTTGAGTATTGTTTGTTGTATTTACATTATTTAGAGTATTACTATTTAGAGTATTAGTATTTAAATTATTATTTCTGGTGGAGCTATTAGATGTTGTTGCTTGTTCGTGCTCTTGTACATGTTTTTCAAATATTTTTAAATATTCTTCGTTACATTCTCTATCGTTATCAAGAATAGAATAATAATTATTTTTTAGTTGTTTTGCCATTGTTGCATTTAATGCTTCACTTTTTCTTTTTCTGTCATTTACTGATTTTACATTATTTTGTATTGTTGGATTATTTATATTGTTTTTGTCATTGTTGATTAAGCAATGTTGAGCATTAAGCTCTGACATAGTTTTTAAAAATTGTTTGTTTTTTTTTTTTTAATCTGTTGTTTAAGAGTCTCTTTCTCTAGTTAAAACAACAACGCAACAAAAATATGCGTTGAAAAAATTAAAAAAAAAACACATATAACAAATGAATCTTATTATCACTTTCCGATAGACGTCCGTCTTTCATGACAGTCACGATCGAACTCTTTCGTACTATTAATGAATGTCTTTTACAAAGTTGGATTCATTGGTTTAATGAATAATTTTCATTAAACTAATAAATAATTCATAATTTAAATGATATTTTCATAAAAATTTTTTGTTGATCCCTAAAATATGAAATAACTTTTATATAATTTTTGATTGTACACCAAACAAATAGTTCCATCAAATTTCAATTATTGGAAAAACTTATAATAATACAAAAGTATAAAGAAGCACATCATTTCGTTTTGTTATTTAGGTCAATCGGTAAGACAGTACACTCATAATAATCTATAGGTAAAATACACGAAAACCGTTGTTCATTTTACGAAAGTTTTGGTTATTTTGACATTACGAAAAAATTTGTAGAATATACAAATTACATTTCGTAAAGTTTTATAAAAACTTTTTTAAATAAAAATGTGGTGCATACCTTACGGGTTTATTTTAAAATTAAAAAAAAAAAAAAATGTAATGGTGCCACACCAGAATCGAACTCACGATTTCAGTGACGTCCTGCTGTGTTGAAGTAGACCCCTCTACCATTTGCACCAAAGTAGCTGATGCAATACAACAAACTAAAAAGGAACTTAAGTCGAAAATATTATGAAATTTTTGTGAAAACTAGAAAAATATGCTACAAATATTAAATAAAAAGGTGAAATGGCAATTCAGTATTTTTATTATGTTTATTGAACTAAATAAAATTATATATAATTTTTTTATAAATATATCAAATAATATATAAAAAACAAAATAAAAAAATAATAAAATAATAATAATAAAAAACTTAAATAACAATTTCAAACTAATTGTATTTTATTATTAAATATTTTATCTTTTTAAATATTTGTTTTATTGAATTTCATACTAAACCTGGCAAATAAAGTGGAAGTAGTGTTTTCGGGTCCTCTTTAACTTGTTTTAGGATCCTCTTTATTAATCAAAATACAAAATATTCATTTATATCAAAACACAAAAATAGTAATAATGAAATAAAAAAATAAAACACAGAAATTTAAAAAACATTAATAAACAAAAAAAATATAAAAACTAAAAAAAAAAAAAAAAAAAAATTTGTCCTGGCCAGGAGCTGAACTCGCAACCTTCTGCTTGCAAATCCGACCTCTAACCACATCAACATCCATATGTAATATTTGTAACATTACAAATTTTTGTACAATGTACTAAAAAAATATTACGAAATCATGTTTGTATTTTTTACGAAATTTGTAAATTTATATAATTTGTTCTATACAAAAGTTTTGTAATATAAACAAAATGTTTGTACATTCTACGAAAAAAAATTTACGAAAAATATATTTGTATTTTTAAGCATGGATTATTATGAGTGTATTGTTTGAATGTTGGTGGTTGTGGGTTCAAGTCGTGTTCAGAGAGATGTAAAACAACGGATAAATAAAATAGAGAAATATAAACAAAAATAAACAAATTAAATCAAAATAAATGTGAAACAGGAAATAAATAATTTAACAGAAAAACTGGAAACAAATAATTTCACAGAAAAACGGGTTTCAATTAAAAAATGTATTCAATCAATCTATATTTTAACTGATTTTGCACCTCTCACGACAATGATAATATCAATTAAAATTTTAATTGAAAACTAAAATGATAAAAGCAATAAATAACTATCTACAAAAAACAAATTATGATACTCACAAAAATAAGTGTGTGCGTTTGTGTATGTGTTTTTGGTAATACTGTGTTCTGTTTATGTGGATGTGTGTTCTTGTTTTGTTTGTAAACTTCAATTGCATTTGGTATTTTATAGTATAAAAAAAAATTTATACTGAAACTTTTCTATTTAATCTACAGTTTATGAAAAAATTATTTGAGAATAATATTTAAAATAAAATATTTATTTATATATTTAAAAGTCAATTAAAATATTAATTGATTCAATTAGTTATTTGTTTAGAAACAAATTTAATTCAAATTAAATCTGTAGTTAAATATTTTATGTTGATAATTTTATTTTGTGCTTTTCTATTAGCATTTATTTAAATAAAATATATTTCAAATAATATTTATTACAGAGAAAATTCATTGACAGCAGCACATGTGGAATCTTCTTAATGCGGAAATCTTCCCTGTAACATACACTGTATTAAAGTTTAAGTCAAATGATCACAAACATTAGTTGGTTGGTTGGTTTAAGTGGCAGCTCACGCTACTCGTGAGCATCAAGTAGAGTCAAAAAGCGACTCCGTTTTGAAGAGACCACACTACCCGTAAGGAACTGGTATCCGGAGTACTAGACCCACCCCGTTCGGTTAAGATAACGTATGAGATCACCGAATCCCACACGTGATATTACCGAGAGGTCGTCCAGTATATGGTCACCCAAGATCCGGAGTCGAATATTCTGCAGCGCCGGACAATCGCAGAGAAGATGCTCCACAGTCTCCTCCTCGCCCGGTATGCCGCAGCTGCGACAATACGAACCGCGTACAATCCCAAGTCTAATGCCATGCCTACCAATCAGCCAGTGACCGGTCAGAACAGCCGTCAGCCTCGAGACATCCCTCCTGCTCCTGCTAAGGAGAGAGTTTGTACGGACTAGGTCGTAGTTGGGCCACGTAAGTCTCGCGGTCCTACAGGTATCCAAATTATGCCACCTGTCCCCCGCCCTGCGAAAGTAGTGCCGGAAAATTTCCCCCTTAATAGTCCCCAGCGGTGCAGCGACTGACACTGATGTGGAGACGTTTAAGGCAGATCCTGCCCTTGCCAATTCGTCTGCCCTTTCATTACCGTAGAGGTCTCTGTGGCCGGGGACCCAAACTAGAGTAACTTGGGATAGACAGCTTAGCCTGGACAGTTCCTCCCTGCACTGACCAACGAGAGCAGAGGATGTGACGTACGAGCTCGGGGACATTAAAGCCGCTTGGCTATCGGCGAAGATGCCCACTGTCCCTCGAGCCCCCCTTTCAGACAGGAGTATGCAGGCTTCCCTGATAGCCAGAATTTCCGCCTGGAAAACAGTAGCATGATCAGGTAGGCTGAAAGAACACCGCAAGTTACACTCACCCGAGAAGACCCCGGAGCCTACACCAAAACTCATCTTTAAGTCGTCGGTATATACCCTGATGTCAAAACCAAAAGTTGGATCCCCCATATCCCACTCCCGCCTGGAGGGAAAGCTAACCCGAAAAGGTCGGCAGAAATCCAATCTAGGAGTAACATAGTCGGACTCAAATCACACACGTGGGTGAAGTTCATCAAGAAGCCTAGCATGTCCATATATATATATATCTTTCAATCTGGTTGTCGTCCACACTATTAATGTAATTACCAGCTCAATTTTTTTTTAGCAAAATTAATTAGAAAAACATTAGTATAATATTAGTAAAGCATTAGTATAAAACAGTCAAGTGCTGAATAAGTATAACAAAAATTTTAGCTGAAAACACGATTTTACTAACTTTTCTACTAACTTATTTTTTTGAGTGTACGGATACAGAAACTATCACTCAGTAAAAAAGATGTGACTTGACATACCTTAATCACTAATTAAAAATAACGAATTAAGTTCTATGAAAAAGAACACCCAGAAATACAATCTTTCATAACCTTACACATAGTACTTTTAATAAAGTGAAGTTTGAGGAATTTGCATTACCTCCGTCCTATGACAACCCCATGTTAAAATCATGCGTGCTTTACCTCAATTTGCACTACATCTGAATGTGATGATTTTACTACATCTTTTTCCACTCTTTTTTTCGCTGGGTATGTGATGATTTTACTACATCTTTCTCCACTCATTTTTCGCTGGGTAGTAAACATTATTGCTTATGTGTTCTAAATTTTTGGTTTACGAGTAGAATTCATATTTTCATACAAACAAAAAAATCGTTACCAATTAATTGCGAGAATTTCAACTAATAATTATTCGCAAAAATTATATGAGAACTAGCAACATTTTAGCAGTTTTTTTTTTTCTACTGAATGTTTGAATAATTTACGTGAAAAAACTTTATTATTTGAAATGCTTACTTGGTAACGATTTTTTTGTGTGTAGATTTTTTTTTGTAAAACTACGAGTTTTGGAGGTATTAGTTCTTATCAAAAAATATTTATATTTTAAGTAGTTGTCTTATAAAAAAATATTAGATTATATAGACTTTCTCATTACAATATGAGGACATTTTTCTTTGGTGCAGACGATTTTGCAGTACAGAAGATTCTGAGAATTTTTTGTATGCTAATAAATTTTGTTTTGCATTCCTGTCTGGACATACCTAAGCTTAGAAAACTTGAATCGCTTACTCTTTTTAATATTCTGAACAAAATTTTGCGATTTATTGATTTTACACGCGACTGCTCGAGTTGAAATGTTAAGTTTACTTCTAAAAACTTCTATTACCTTTTCCGCTGCTTTTATATTACTTTGGGCATACTCGCCACCACTTCCACGCTTTCTTTCAATCAACAAACCGTTCATGTAAAATTTTAATAACTTTTTTTTATCGTGGTATATATTTATTAAACATTTTTTGATAGCAAATTTATGGAAACACTTTTTTTTTATTATATTCGTGCAGAATAAGTTTTCTTCAAATAAGCTCTGAAACCATTTTTGTCAAAACTATTTTAAATTTAAACATTTTTTTATTAAAATAAAATGAGAATATATTAGCCTACTTAAATTATAAATTTTATTTTTATTAGTCAAGCAGTTTTGTAGAAAACACCGATTAGAAATTGTTCAATTTTTGGTTTGAAGTTTTAATATCTTATATTTGTTTATTTTTGTAGTATCCAT
This sequence comes from Delia radicum, assembly GCA_021234595.1. Lineage (NCBI taxonomy): Eukaryota > Metazoa > Arthropoda > Insecta > Diptera > Anthomyiidae > Delia > Delia radicum. The sequence goes on along the minus strand of CM037854.1, from coordinate 39,064,134 downwards.
CTATTTAATTTTTTTTTTGTGAATTAATAAAATGAATTAAAAAAATAATGGAAAAAGTGTTTTTTTATTGTATTCTGAACAAATTTGGTCGGGTCTACTGAATTCGATTGGGAGGTATCAAAGTGATTCGGTTTACAACAACTTTCATCCGTTGTACTAGAATAGTTTTTCTAGCGGTAAATGTCAGTAACTACAACATACTGTGTGGATAGTAGACGTAACAACCAAAATTCGGATGTCAACAAATTCGGTTGCCACATCGAATCTGTTCTGTGTAGAATGTCGTTAAATATTTCCGCTATGGCCCTGAAGTTTGAGTAATGCATTGAAGTATATGAAGAAAAACATAATTTCTAAGTTTTTATAAATTTGTTTGTGTTGAATATTTCTTTATGCAATCAATTATAATAGAGTCGTGTTCCGCAGGGCCGTCTTAAGGCATGTCGGGGCCCCTGGGCACAAAATAATTTGGCGCCCCACTGGAAAGTAAAAAAAAACGAATGACAAGAATTTTTTGTTATGATTTTAAATTTATTATGTATAATACAAATTTAATACATGTTATTTAATGTTATAAGAAATATAACCTAGGTATTTATGTTCTGATTTAAATTGGCTACGCTAAAGGTTTTTTCGGGATTTCCGTGCTGCAAAATCTTCTATTATATCCTCAAAATCAATTTTTTGAAGGACATCACTTTCAATGCACATAATTGACAAGTTAGTTAGGCGTTTTTGTAACATAGACGTTCGTAATTCAGTTTTTATTCTCTTTAGCCGAGAAAATGACCGCTCTCCACTTCAATTAGTGATCATTAAACAAAGAAATATTCTTGTAGCAACTTCAACATTTGGAAAAGTTTCTTCTAACTTATCGGACTTTATTAGGTTATGTAAAGCTGAGATACTCAAATCCGATGATTCCGTTGCTATGTTCTTGATGTACTGCCTTAAATGAAAATATTCTGATATGAACTCCTTAGCATTAATGGCTTTGTGGTAGAATTCGGCAAATTCTTTGCATTTTTTTGACAACTGGTTAGAATCAATTGTTATTAATTGAGAAAGAAAACTAAAAATTTCATCAATTTCTTGGTATGCAACAGAACGCTTTTTTAAATGAACATGTAATGTGTCAATTATGGGAATAAACCTTTCTACGCGGAATTTTTGTTTGCCAATTAACTGTACAGTCTCCGCTGATCCGTCAAAAAAAGTAAGACGTGTGCTGCGAATTTTTTTTCTTTCAAACATATCTTTATTGTCACCATTGGGTTTTTTTTTTTCTTTAGCGGCCGATTCGTACTGATCGAAATTATCGCGTGCGTTACTGACATAATCGATTAAAGATGCGTAAAGTTTTGTAGCAACGTCCAGTGTCAAAGTGTTTTTTTGTAAACTTATGCTTATTTTGTTTATAACTCCTAAAAGATCATTCAAAATCTCCGTTAGAAGCATAGTCTCAAATTTTTCCATTTTTTTGGCTAGGCTTTGAGCTTCGTCTGTTGTTTCTCCTGGTTGATTGATGTCATTTGCAATTGATGTTAAAGCTTCAGATATATGAAAATAACCATTTTGCAAAGCATTAATAGCATTAGCACGTGCAGAACATCTAGTATCCGGGAGAGACTTCAAAACTTTATTTGTTCACAAATTCGCTGTCATAATTTTCCATCGTTTGGTCGAAGCCGAGAAAAAATTAAAAAAATTTTTGGACGAATTGGAAGTAGGATACTGCATCTGAAACACATTGAACAGCTTCAACACCTACCAAATTTAATGAATGTACCGCACATGGAACAAAAATGGCAAATTCACATTTTTCTTTTATTCTTGCCTGAACACCAGAATACTTTCCTGCCATATTTGATGCATTATCGTATCTCTGCCCTCGGCAATCTTTTATAGGAATATCGAGACTTTCAGTAAAGTTTAAAATGGCACCAGCTATGTATAGAGCATTATGTTCATCCATAGGCAAAAACTGCAAAAATCTCTCAATAGGCTCTCCGTCTTTGACGTATCTAACGATAAAGGTGAGTTGGTCAACATGTGAAAGATCTGGTGTAGAAACCACACTAATAGAGTAGTACTTTGCAGCTTTTAGTTCATTAACAATCGCTTTTAGCACTTGCTGTCCCATTATATTAATAAATTCATTACAAATATTTGCAGAAAAATATGATGTATTTCCTTTTCCACTATTTCCGCATTTTCCCATGTGATCAGCAAGAAAAGGATCAAATTCACTAATAAGTTCTAAGCATCCCAAATAATTTCCGTTATTTTAAGACCCTAATATTTCATTATCACCACGAAAAGCAAGTCCTCTGCAAGCCAAAAATTTCACTACTGCAACAATTCTTTTAAGTACATTCTTCCAATAATTGACTTGTGTATTATATTGGGACAAAAAAATCGCTGTCAATTCGCCCAGTAGTTTTGCTTCTTGCGACAAATTTCATCATTGATTCCCTGTGTTGTAAAGTGTTCTCATGCTCCATTAGTAAATTACTTATATGTTTCCAGTCTTTATATCCATTTGGAGAACTCAAATTATGAGCAGTACCGGTAGTAGTATTAAAAAGACGGCAGCAATAACAGTATACAGAGTTCTTTGACGGTGAAAATAAGAGCTATTTTCTTTCTAAAGACTCACCATTCGTCAATATACGGGTGAACATATTTTTAGTCAAGTATCTAGTTTTTGAGCTAGAACTTTTTTTCTTTTTTGTAAACCACTTAAATATGTTCTTTTCGACATAATTAAATTAATTATAAAACAATATAGACAAGTTGTTTACAACTAAGACGTCAAACTGGTAAAAACTTCTTTTAAATAAGTTCTATAATTCACATTTAACACTTACACGCCTTCACTGAGTTGACCTGACACTTATTGACTGCGTTAAACTTTGACATTCATACGGGAAATCCCCTAAATATACACAATGTCAACTATTACTATCTGCACCAGAGAGGGTTGCCAATTTTTTTTTTTGTTTGTATCGCCAAATACAGTTGAAAAATCGCCCAAATACATTTTTTAGTGTTTGTTAATATTTAAGTTTCGGTTAACATTTTTTTTCTATTCCTTTTTGTTTTTGAAATTAACAACAAAAAATAATTAACAAAAAAATTGCTGAAAATCACCAGAAAAATACAAAATATTTAACTTATTTTTTTCGTGTAATCGAATATATCGTCCTTTCGGGGCCCCAATGAGGTTGGGGCCCTGGGCACGGGCGCCGTGTGCCCTTATGGCAAAGACGGAATTGGTGTTCCGCACTAAATTTTAAATGTATGTGACATAAAATATCAATAATCGAATCAAAAATATTAAAGTTATAATAACTTTCACAGCATTAATGTGTGTTAGAGCACATGAATAAGAAGTGCTAAAAATAATCTTATTTCTGATTTCAGAAATTTTCTACACCACCACCTGTTTTGCCTGAACGAAAACTCAAAATAGTATGCTTTTGTCTATATTTATGTATTTTTGATGCTTTAGGGCCATTTGCAAAGCGACTTTGTAGCATATAACGTTACGTAGTTTTGTGAATATTCGAAGTTTTGTATGAGTGTCAGTAGCAGTTGCATGCAGAGTTTCCGGCTTCTATCTCGTCGGCTAATGGTCGAGGTTCGGGCTACTTATTCTCATCTTGAAACATAACGATTACAGCACTGCTATTTTATTTTGTGCATGCAATAAGATTTTAGAGGAAAAAGAGGGAGAAAATGAAAGGGAAAGCTAAAGAGGAAAAAGGAAACGGAAATAAGTTTTTAAGTCGGCGAAAGTTATTTTTGTTGACAGAGTCGTGTGTAGATGTTAACACGATCGAAATTCCCCTCCCAACCATGATCATACTGGGAAGTGCAAGTAGATTTTGTATGATCCCATATTTTCCCTATTCTAACAAGTTACCCAGCAATCAAAAACAAACTTTTTACAAGTTCATAATAATATTCAAAATTTTATTGAAATAAAATTAAATCCTTAAACATACGTTTAAATAAATTAAAATGCTCAACCTAGAGCGAAGTGAAACAAAAGAAAATTTAAATTAATATTAAATGAAATATTCATGATGAAAACTAATAAAAATTAAACATTGAAAATAAAAAATAAATTAATTCGCTAATACGAAGCGTGCAAAAATCAGTTTGTTAAAAAAAAAAAATGCTGGAAAGGAAATTTAAATGGCGATATCCAATTCGGCTATCATAAAAATGTTAATATAATGTAATAAAATCATTTTTTTTTTATACGTGCATAAATAAAATATTGATTTTTTTTTTTATATTTTTGTGCAAAAAACTTATTTATTCATGTTTCACATTTATCATAATAAAAAAAATTAACAAAAATAATTTTACTCGGGGCGACAAAAAAAAAATAAATAAAATTATTTGACCCGACCGGGATTTGATCTCACGAATTTAAAAAAAAAATAAAAATTGTTTAATAAAATTTATTTAAAATATTATAAAAAAAAAATATTACTTTGACCTGACCGGGATTCGAACCCACGACCTCGAGATTATTGGTTCGGGCTCTAACCAACTAGGCTACACCGGATATTGAGTTTACGAGTTAATTTTGCGTTTATGTAAACTAACAGAAAATGAGAGAGTATTATGTTAACATGTAAACTCCATGTAACTAAATATTCTCAGGCCCGTTACCTTAATTAAATAATTAAATACGTTTTAGTTAATAACTTTTATAATTTTTAAACGATTTTAATGAAATAAGATATTTTTAATCGTTAATTAAACTCCAACACGACAATTATTACAATTTTCTGATTAAATAATTAATTATAAAACCACATTCACTGTTGTTTTAATAAAAAGTGGTTAACATTGCCACTTACGTTAATAGCATAACACTGTTAATATCAATTTTAACAGCAGTCTTCACTATTTATATCATTTATAAGTAAAGGTGTTTTTATGATATATTAATTATTTATAAAAACAATTAAATAGAAATTAATAAAATGACTTACCAGGACTGGATTCCACGTAGAAAGATCTTTCGATGGCTCCTTCCTGGCTGGTTCAAAAGTTTTGTTTAAAAATTGAAATAGTTGTTGTGTTAAAATTTTTTTTTTAAATTTCCAGAAATCTTAACATTTACTTTTACCGATTTAACATTCAAATTTAATTTTTTTTTTTTTATAGCTTTTCAAAAATAGCTTTTAAAGTTTTAAAATTATTTGTTTTTAATGTTGTTTTTATTAAATTAAAATTTTTCATTTAGATAAATTCTTGTTTTGACACTTGTTTTAAACTATTTTTGTATTTTTGCACATTTCTTTTTTTTTTCACTGATTTTTGCATTCTTCTCAGTTCTACTTAATCATTAGATGACAAAATTTGTGTTTTTTAAAGAAAAAATTTAGAAAAAAAAATTAAATAAAAATTAAATGAAATTAAAGATCAAATAAAAAAAAATAAGCAAAGTGAAATTAATCAGAAAAGTGTTTAGTATTAAGAAATATAAATTGAAATGAATAAAAATGAAGTTTAAAATTTTAATGTAAAATAAATTATTTTAAAATCTGTTTTAATGTCTTTTTCTTTATGATTTGGTTTTTGTTGTCTTTTAGTGTTTTCTTTAGCAAACTTTTGAGACACTTTTGTGTAATTTTTTTTTTTTTGATATAAAAAAAAATTGATTTTTAACAAAAAAATTTAAATTAAAGATTTTTAGATTTTAATTGACACAGCACTTTTTTGTTGTTTCTAGAGTCAGATTTCCTTAGGCACTTTCAATGGATTTTAATTAATTTTTTCTGTGATAATAAAAAAAAATTGTTTTTAGGGTTGTTTTTCTTTTAGGTTTTTTTTCCTCTCGTTTTTTTTTTTGTTGTTTTAGAAAAAAAAATAGTTTTTGGATTTTCAATAAAATTTATAGAAAATTAATTTTTTTAATAAAATTTTAGAGAGTTTTTCCGATATGTTTCTTTATGAATTTTCAAAGTTTTTAGTCGCTTTTCACAGATTTTACACTAAAGTTTTTTCTTAGTTTTTCACTGCACTTCACTAATTATGTTGATTTTCTGAAGATGATAATGATGTACACATGAAAATTTGGAAACTTTTCCTGCCAAAGAAAATTCCTCCGTTTGGGTAGAAACAATCCCTAATAGTGAAAAATAAATCAGCGTAGTCCCTGTGAATTAAATGTTAAAAAAGTTATGGTTATGGTTTTGCAAAATTTCTACGTTGTGTGGTGTATGTTGGTTTTACCTTTTATATAGCTAACAGACAGGTATATGAATAAAAAGCCTTTGTCAGAGCCCCAATGTAAATAAAATTAATTAGGGGTTGATTAAAAATTAGATTTTAATCGGAATTTCCTAATTATAAAAGAAAATTTCTGTTGAAAGAAAAGAAAAATAGTTTTGGAAAATTTTAGGCAATTAAATAAAGACAATTTAGGAGTATTTTCAACTCAATTCCGTGGTTAAAAATTGATTTAAAAAAAAGAAACATTTAGCGGGGGAAAAATTAATTTCTCGGGAAAATCAAATTTTAATTTAAAGAATTTGGAAAAGGAAATAAATTGAAAATTTTGAAAAGAAAATTAATTTTCCGAAAAAAATAATTTATTAAAAGAATTCACACTATGAAATTCTTCAGCGTTTTCATAAAAAAAAATTTATGAAAATTAATTAAAAATTTAAAGGAAAATTTAAAAAAAAATTCCACAAAAAATAAATTTTAATTTCAAAAAACTTACATGGTGAAAATATCAGCACGACGATTTAAAAAACTTGTAGGTGATAGACAGCAAAAGAGAAAGATTTTTGCTCCCGCTATGGTCTTTTATACCCAAAAAGGGTTGGAAAAATTTGGAAAATATTTGGAAAAACCCGCCGATTCAGCGGTACCAAATACATGAACATATTTTTACACACACTAGCATAAACCATAAACGTCAAACTTTTTTGACACACACTGCATTACCCTCAACAACAGGGTGTACTAACGTAGAACTGTCACTGTCAAAATTTTCATCGTTAACAGTTTTTAACATTTGAAAAAAACCAGTATTTACAAAAAAGAATATGAAAACTTTAAAAAAATTATATAGATATAAAAAAAATAAAATCAGCAATATTTCGGCTACTAGCGCCTCTACAACTTTTTGTGCTTAAAAGAAGAATTATAAGGGAAGCGACAGTCAAAATTCGAACATTTCTTTTTCTCCATACAAGAATGAATGAGTCTAGTGGTAAAGCTTAATTTCAATGCTTATGGGTTTAAGAATTTCAGAGACATTTTCCAGATTTTTTGGAAGAGGTTTAAAATCGAATTTTGCCTAAAAATCTCATGCCTCGAACGATTCTTTAATTTTATTTTCGTTTCTGCAATGCTTTTGTACATTTAGCATAAATTTAATTTTTTTAATTTTTTAATAAATTTTGTAAATAACGCTTTATAACATCTACAATTTCTACAAAGACTAAAAACACTAATTTTGCAGTTCAAGAAATGAGTAATGTTTCAATAATTTTGTAAAAAAAAAAATATTTTAATTTGCTCTTACTGTTCAGGAGTTAAAACCATTGTTAGAAATATTAAAAGCTATGTGTCCATTGTACAGTACCAAGTGTTTGCCAGTTTTGAATTGGATTTGCTTTAAACTCTGAATTAGATATGGGCATTTGAGCAGAATTTTACCTGATTCATGTGCGTGTGAGCGAAAGCCAATTGTGAGTAGGAAAAATTCCATTGTGAGTGATTTATTTATTATATATTATTTAAATTTACCTATGGGAGAGTGAGTGAGAATGAGTTGAAAAAAGTTCTGCTGAGTAATTTTGAGTGATTAGAATTTTTCTCTCGTGAACGTGAGAAAGTGTGATTCTAAATTCACTTTTATTCTACTTTGATTTATGAGATTTTTCGAGTTTTTCTCGCTCAAGATATCAAAAATGCCGATTCATCGAAATGCGATCTCATAACTATGAACTTTCTCGCTTTTAGTTTTTCTTTTTTCACTCAAGATTATAAATATCAAAAATAGTAAGCCCGCGGAACACGGGAAATCACATAATTCAAAGTTTTAAGCAAAGAGCTTATAATATTATTATTTTTATACAATGGGATCAAAACTTTAAAGGGTATAACTCTGGAAGAGTAAGAACAAATTCAGAATCCGTCTTTAAGTTTTTCCAATATTTGTAGAAATTTTAAAAGTTATAAAGCGGTATTTTCAAAATATGTGCAAAAAAAAGTAATATACGGTAATTAAATGTACAAAAGCATTGTAAAGTTTGTACATTTTTCAAAACCCCATTTTTCAATAAAAATAACTTTTTCTTTTAATATAAAAAATTTTCTGTATTTTTCTCAGAAAATATACGTCTGCAGTAAACATATATAAAAAATGGTTTAAAAATAAGAGATCATGCATTTAAGGGTTGATCAGGAATGTCGAACAACTCAAAATTTGCAAATTTAATTAAAAATTTAAAAACGTCTTTTTATGATATCGGAAAAAAGGACAAAAATAGTTTCAAAAAGTTTTAAATAGAAAACATATATAAGAAATTAATACAAGCTTTCAAATAAAATATTTGTTCGTCCCTATGGTACTTCTTTGTTGTGTAAGGGATAATCCAAAATTTTGACGCTTTCGGATATAAAATGCTTAAAAATACGAGGGCGGCTCAATAAGTCCCTGAATTTATGAATGAAACACAATTTTTTGTTTGCAAAAAAAAAAAATATTTTTCAACATAATTTCTTTTAGCTCAATACACTTAATCCAACGTTTTCTCCAATTTTTGTATCAATTTAAAAAAAATAGGCTTTTTCACAGACAGCTTTCTTAAAGCCAAACTGATCATTTAAAATCGAAACCTTACTGCCATATGAAATGTCTATGGCATCAAAAATCTCACGCCCTTTTACTCTTCGATCGCCCTTTACTCTTTGGTAGTCCAGGATGTTCAGCGTCATTTGTACTTGTGCGACCACAACGAAAGTCAGTAAACCAATTTTTTTACCATTGAAATCGATTGCGCAGAGTCCCCATAGTATTTATCAAGCTTTTCCTTGGTTTGATTGAACGTCTTTTTAGCAAAAAATAATGTTTAATGAGCACTCGGAATTCCCTTTTTTCCATTTTTAAAACAAATCCACGAGGTTGTGTGTTTTGAACAGCTGTTAACGCATAGTAAATGACGCAACTTGCTCAAAATTTGACAGTAGTCTATTAACGGATGGTACTTGCTGGGAGCAGTGTTGCGTTTCATATAGCTAACAGGCAAGTTCGAAAAGTCACGGACTTATTGATCCGTCCCTTATGGTTGAAAATCATGGTACCCCCGTTATTGTTTATTTGACATTTTGCATACACACTTTCATTTAAATCGAAGAGAGTATGCATTTAAGGGTTATACTGAACTAAGTATTGTATTAAAATTTAAAAATTCATTAAAAACTGTTTTGAAACATTTTGTAAAAAAAAATTTATTTATATACAAAAAGGACTCAGGCTCATTGTACTTACATTTTTTATAAAATAAGTTCTACAAAGGCTGGTTTTGTAAAAAGTAGAAAATTCTCGATTAGTTATGTTAATAATATATTTTTATACTAACACTTAAAAGCTACCAAAAACAAAACTAATGTAAACGCTATCGTAGGGTAGTTTAAAACTCCACAATACATTTAATTAAAAAAAAAAAATATATATATAGAGCAATTCCATATGAAACGATCAAAATTGGCAATTTTGGACGACCCCTCTCCGATTTTAAAATAAATAGTCTCAATCGATTGCCCAGCAAAAAATAATGTACCTACATATTTTTTTTTTTTTTATAGTGACTGTCATGTGACAAAAATTGAAGAATTCTTCATAAGGGACCTCATTGAAAGTTGTTTTAAAAAAAAAAACTACTAAAGCGATCGCAACGAGTGATAGCTCGTTGGAAAGGTATTGAATCAGGCTTTAATTGAAAAATAAAATTTTCCTAATTTTTCTTGTTAAATAATTAAAAATAATTCAATTATAAAAAATATAAAAACAATGAGAACAAGGTGGTCTCTTAAATGCTCTTCTCCTATCCAAACAAGGAGTTGGGGCCCATTTTTTTATTGCTGATTCTTAAAGCAAAAATTATGAGGAATCCAAAAAAAAATAGAATTAGCCGGAAAATTTAGGAGCTTCTGTGGAAAATCGGAAAATTTAATTTCATGGGAAAAATGGTAAATTTCTGAGAAAAATTAAAAAAATTTTATTTTTCAATTAAAGCCTGATTCAATACCTTTCCAACGAGCTATCACTCGTTGCGATCGCTTTAGTAGTTTCAATGAGGTCCCTTATGAAGAATTCTTCAATTTTGTCACATGACAGTGGTGCACACCACCACTAAACCAGTCACTATATACATTATTTTTTGCTGGGCAATCGATTGAGACTATTTATTTTAAAATTGGAGAGGGGTCGTCCAAAAGGTGATCGCTTTCATATGGAATTGCTCTATAACAAATTAAAGTAAATTTTTTGTAAATCTATATTATTAATTGCTATTAAGATTATAAAATATTATTTACAGTTTCCAAACTGTGCACCTCAGTCACCAAATGAAAATCAAAATGTTACTAAATATTATAAATAGAAAACACTAATTGTTAATAAATGTAAGAGAAAGACTAAAAAAACTTGAGATTATCAGCGCTAAAGCGAGTGCCACACTTTCGACCTAAGCGACTAGGTCAGCATCAGGCCGCATTCTAATACAACACCCATAAGATCTCATGGTTTGATCAGGTGTATATTTCAGCCAACTTACTGAAAACCAATATTAATTGATTACCCGAACAATATGAGTTATTTTTGTCTTTTCTTACAAGTTTAGCCAACAGCCTTACATCGTAAAGCTTTTTAATTGGCGGGGTTGCCAGTCCAACTGATAATGTTACCATTACTGGGAACTAATTGGGAATCCGAATTGTGTACTAATATTCAAACACAACATAACCTATGCCAACTAGGTAAATGGACAAAATTTAAATACAAATTACTTTTTTTTTCAAAAGACATGGCACTTAAATGTTATACTAAAAGCATTATTGTAAATATTCAAAAGTGAAAACATTCAAATTAAAGTGGGTTTTTAAAAACAGTTTAAAAAAAAATATGTGTATGAAATGCTTGGACGGTATCCTAAAAACGAAGTGTTACATCATTTCCGTAAGGAACAATTACCACGTATTCTATATTCAAATGGTTTGAAAATGGAGTGGCATCAACCGCAACCAAAAAGAAAGGACGTGCAAAAAATTGACAAAAACTAAGCTTGTCAAATTGAAAAAATTGACTGTTAATCAAATTGTGGCATCAAACCGTAAGTTTGATAGAAAATTTCGCGTTTCCAAGGAAACAATTTGCAAAAACTTACTCCAAATCAACGTGAAACGCTACACGTGTGAAACACTACCAAAATATAGTAAAAACAATTTTCATGAATACAAACAAAATGTGGGCAACTGAGAAAAAACTTCATGCATAATATATTAATTTTGTTTATCTAATTCATTTATATTTATTTCATTTAATATGATCAAAATTAACAATAATTTCAAATATTCGACACACATGTCGCAATATGACTAGCGATTTACTTAAATGTCTGCTACCTTTAAATTCAATAAACTAACTGGATGTAATGTTGGTAAAATTTAAAAAAAAGAAAAAAACAAAATTGTTGTTAACTCTTCCCCTCTTATATTATTGTCCACAATCAAAAATAAGATATTTGAGTAATTTTTGCTATAGAATGCCCACTGGAATCAAGTTATATTCTGTAGTGGCCATAGAGCAGCGGTTACCAACCTATGGTAAGCGTACCACTTTTTCAGAAGTTTCTTTTTCTGTTTAGTAATAACATTTTTTTTTTGTTTTTTTATGAATATACATTTACTTATCAAAACATTTATATTACGTTATTTAAGTTTAGTGTAATTATGTTTTTTGGGACCATAACGTTATGCTACACTTTTTTTCAATATTTCTTACTAAGGGGTTGTTTACTATTCGGTCGGCAAATGATAACCGCAAATAAAACGTGAAATGAGAACCAGCAAAACAACACTGTCGTCATTCTGTGGAACTACCAAAAAGACTGTAGAAGCATCGGTTGTAGTGTCTTACCAAAGTGCGGTAAACCACATACAACTAAACAAAGGAGCTAATTTTTCCAGATACAAAAGCAATAGCAAAATGTATGTTAGGAGATGATCAAGTAAAAAATTGTATACAGTGTCCTCTTTCAAATAAAACAGTGGATCGCAGAATTAATGCAATGGCTTTAAATGTAAAATAACTGTTAATAAACCAAGTTAAACAAAGCGGTTTTTTCTCTCTTAAAATTTATGAAAGCGCAGATATAGCTCATTGTGCACAATTACTCGTGTTTATTCGATATATTTTTGATTCGGAGTTAAAAGAAGATTTTTTATTCTGTGAAGAGCTGCCAACTCGTATGACATCAGATGAAATATTTAAAAAGTTAAATGAATTTATGATGGAAAAATACCGCTAGACTGGACGCGATGTGTTGGGTTATGTACAGACGGTGCTCGAGCTATGACAGGCAAATACAATGGGGTAATCACAAAGTGAAGGCTATTTCTCCCGATTGTAAATTTACAAATTGTGTTATACACCAGGGAAGCATTAGTGTGTAAAAGAATTCCTGATGACTTGAAAGAAGTGCTTAATGATGCTGTCACGGTAGTTAATTTTATTAAATCTAGATCCTTTAACTCTCGCTTGTTTGGTGCACTGTGTGCCGATATGGATAGTGCACACACCAGTCTGCTTTTAAACACTGAAGTAAGATGTCAAGAGGAAACATGTTAAATCGTTTGTTAGAACTAAGAGCAAAAGTATAAATATTTTTAAATTAAACGAAATTAGAGTTGCACAAACGATTTTTGGATGATATTTGGTTACAAAAATTATCATAACTTGCTGATATTTTTACCCGATTAATGGCCGTAATTCTCAACCAATAGATCTACCGGTGCTTAGATACCTACCCCGATTTTGTTCATGTATTCGGTAGGTATCTAAGCACCTTTAGGTATCTATTGCTTGAAATTACGGCCAGAAATGATTTATACCTGTATTACAAGGTCCATCAAAAACACCTTTTATTGTAGAGGGAAAAATAAATGCTATGAAGGAGAATTTGAAACTAACTAACTATCCATACTGTAGCTCAAAATAATGATCAGTCCTTGCCAAACTTAGAAACATTTTTAATCGAAAAGCAAATTCAAGACTCATGTTAAATTAATACTTCAATTATAAAACATTGCAAAATGTTAATTAGCAATTTAATGAAGAATATGGGGAATGCTTGTGGATTCATCCGAATTTTTAGAACAACAACCATCTACAAGGTGTCTTAAAGGCCAAGAGGTATTAATTGAGCTCTCTTTGCGATCCTACGCAGAAGGTGATTTTCGAATATACAGACTGTACTCTTTCTGAATAAAACAGAAACTTGAATATAATTCGTTATACAAACGAAGCTTGAAATTATTATTAAAATTCACATTCACATATTGTGTTAAGTTGAATTTGCATCTATGGTAGGAATAAAAACAAAATTTAGAAATAAATTGCATTTAGAACCTAATATGAGAACTTTAATTAGAGCCAAAAATTGAGCCAAATATTGATATTATTTTATCACAGGTTCAATGCCCAAATAGCGCACTAAAAACTTAACTCATTTTAATTGTATTAATTGTTAAGTTTTTGATACCTCTAAGTTTTTATATTTTTATGAATTAATGTATGAAATATAAATAAACCTTACAATATTATTTTTTTTTCTTATCTTCTTAAGGATTTTAAAAAATCCATTTTACTATTATAAACTTTAAGTTTTTGTTAATTTTGAATTTTTCTATTGTTTTTTTATAAACTTTTAGTTTCATATACAAATAAAAGTAACCCAACTATTAAACATTACAATTTAAGTTGTTCTAATTTTCTTACCATATTTTTAAGTGAAATTTATTAACAAAACCAAAAAACTCGTTAGGGGTACGGCAGGTGCCAAAATATAAAATTAGGGGTACGTGAGCCAAAAAGGTTGGAAAGGCCTGCCATAATAAGAGCAATTCCATATGAAAACGATCAAAATTGGCAAATTTTTGGACGACCCCTCTCCGATTTTTAAATAAATAGTCTCAATTGATTGCCCAGCAAAAAATAATGTACCTACATATTTTTTTTTTTTATAGTGACTGGTTTAGTGGTGGTGTGCACCACTGTCATGTGACAAAATTGAAGAATTCTTCATAAGGGACCTCATTGAAAGTTGTGTTAAAAAAAAACTACTAAAGCGATCGCAACGAGTGATAGCTCGTTGGAAAGGTATTGAATTAATTGAAAAATAAATTTTCCTAATTTTTTTAGAAATTTACCTTTTTTCCCATGAAAATTAAGTTTTCTGATTTTCCACAGAAGCTCCTAAATTTTCCGGCTAATTTTATTTTTTTTGGATTCCTCATAATTTTGCTTTAAGAATCAGCAATAAAAAAATGGGCCCCGACTCCTTGTTTGCTTAAGAGACCACCTTGTTCTCATTGTTTTTATATTTTTATAATTGAATTATTTTTAATTATTTAACAAGAAAAATTATTTTCAATTAAAGCGTGATTCAATACCTTTCCAACGAGCTATCACTCGTTGCGATCGGGCTTTAGTAGTTTTTTTTAAAACACCCTTTCAATGAGGTCCCTTATGAAGAATTCTTCAATTTTTTAAAACAACTTTCATGAGGTCCCTTATGAAGAATTCTTCAATTTTTTAAAAAACAACTTTCATATGAGGTCCCTTATGAAGAATTCTTCAATTTTGTCACATGACAGTGGTGCACACCACCACTAAACCAGTCACTATAAAAAAAAAAAAATATGTAGGTACATTATTTTTTGCTGGGCAATCGATTGAGACTATTTATTTTAAAATCGGAGAGGGGTCGTCCAAAAGGTGATCGCTTTCATATGGAAATTGCTCAATAATATTTATTTTTTTATTTTTTATTTTTGTTTTATTTGATTTCCAATACAATAAGATACAAATCTTATAATTATAGTATTGGATTTTTGTATTGTAATTACATTATTGAATATAAAGTTTGTATAAAAAATATTACTATGACAAAAAAAACCAACAAACATATTTTAACTATGTTAAAAAACGAACATAATAAAAAGAATATCAGTATTAATTTGGACTAAAAAATTTATATAACTCTCTCTCAAAATGCAAGGCATTGCTTAATGGATTTATTAGGCGGGTAGTAGCGAGTTCCAAAGGCGGATTTAATTTATAAAAAAATTATGTTCATAAACCTGACTTCTATATCTAGTATGAATTATATCATTTGATCTTCTTGAATGCGTAAAACAATTCTAGCAAAAGATACACTGGTTCAAGTTTGAATATTATTTTGTTTAATAGCATTAGGGTTTTGATTTTTAGTTTATTTGGTTTATTTTAGTTTATTCATAAATAGGTGAATATGATCGTACTTTCTCAGATTAAAAACATATCTCAATACTTCATTAAAAGTTTTTCAAGTATTCCTAGGTTTGCAGAATTACTACTTGTAAACAGTTCACATCCATATAATAAAATTGGCATGATAAACGTTTTTGTAAGTAACATTCGAATATTAAGCGGTGTGATGTGTTAAGTGTTCCATAGCGTTCGCAGCATATATATGTTTTCCCAGCAGCCGTGGTTACATGATCAGACCATGTGAGTGTGTTGTTAAAAATAATGCCAAGATTTTTAGCTTTTGTACAATTTCGATTCGTTGGTTGTTCAGAGATATCATAGGTTCAAGCAACAGTTTTAGTGTTTTTTTTTTTTTTTTTGTTATTATCAAGCATTTGGACTTCGTGGGGTTTACACACAAACCCTTTGCATTTGCCCATGTGTGAACACTTTTTAAATCTAGGTTTATTTTTTCAATACAATCATTTATATTTATCAAAGGACTACTAACATAGTGTTGTACGTCATCAGCATTTAGGTGAACATTACAGTGAAATAATTGTTTATCTAGATAATTAATATAAATTGAGAATAGTAGTGGCCCAAGTATTGATCCCTGTGGCGCTCCCCTAAGAACTATTAACGATTATGATGTTATGTTATTAGTAGTAACAGATTGACTACGGTCAGAAAGATACGAAGCAACCAACGGATGGATGATGGGGAGAAACTAAACATTTTGTGCAATTTTCAACAAAGAACATGGTGATCGACAGTATCGAAATGCTATCAGAATATTGTTTCTTTTTGTAATTACATTTTCCCCCTTATGCAAATTAGTATTGTCACGATAACCGCAGAGATCACCAAAACGTAATTTATAACATCACCCAGTTTGCTTTCGATGTTCAGAGGTTTTATGTCCTCTGTATTATATGGGCTGCACTATGGCAGGTAATGGATTAGAAAAAAAAAAAATTTCCGAGGATAAGAAAGTCTTATAATGTAGTATAAGCGCTTCATTGTGGAATTTAAGCCATTACTCTTGGCCTATTAAAATTGTACCGTTAAATTATTTCAGCAGATTAGGGCCAGTAGTTATTTCTTCTAAAGTAGTGGATATGAAAATTATTCACCATGATACAATTTGAGGGTTTTCTGCATACAAGCTTACGGATGCAGTTGGATTCTCCAATATCTTCCATATTACTATCTTTGAATATTGCCGTTTATTGAATTTTTGACTTTCGTTCTTAATATCGAACGTTTTTTTTTATCGCAATTTAGAATTTTGTTTAATTCGATTTTAGTAGCTATTTTGTTAATTTTTACAGGTTTAATTATTATTTTTCTACATGATTCATTGTAAGTGGTAGAAATGTTGACAATATAAATTAAAGAGTTAATATTAGACGCTATTCTTATATCACCAAATCAAGAAATTCCTTCGATGTTTAAATAGGTTATATATACCTTGTCTGCTAAAGTTTTGATCATATCTATTTCATATTTAGATAATATGAATGTGTTAATGACCCCTACTTTTGCCCAGTCAATCGCCCTATTTGCGATTCGAGATTTCATTTTTAATAATTTGTACTTTAACTCATCTATCAAAGAATTTTTTGTTTCTTCGTTTTTTGCTGATTTAAAAATTTTATTCGTTTGTGAAGTTAATTCATTTAATTTTTCTAATGACATTCTAGTAATTATAAGCTGTCAATTATTATTTTGTAATGCATTATTTATGTGTTGTTCAATAATTTCAAAATCAGCATTGTCTGGGTTACCTGCAACCCATATCCATGCTGATCCAATATAATCTAAGGATCTCTTGTTTCTCGGTTTTAAATTCTCAATATGCATCTTTAGCTGTTTTATTTCATATGAAACGAAGGGATAAAGGGTAATGGTAGATGATCACATTTGAGTAGACGATAGACTTTACTTTCGTATACTCTTTTGACTACTCTTTCTTAATAATTTGTATCGACCAACGTGAACCAGTTTCACACCGTACCAGACTGAATTCTTGCAGATCTAGTATCGATAGCCACCACTCGTGAACTGGTGTAATCCAGTATCTTCACCTCGCCATAAGCGAGAGATGATAACGCAATGAGCCAATTATTGTTGATTTCATTCTTGTAAATGTTGGTCTTTTTGATCGTATTTATTCGCCTTTCTTTGGGTATGTTTGTCTTCGCTAATTGTTGCGTGTTGTTATTTTTTGTTGCTCTACACTGTTTCCTTCGTTAATTGGAGTAGGTGTGTTGTTATAGTTTTTGTATTTGTGATCATAGAATTTTGTTTTAATTGATAGCTAGTTTTATTTTAT
This sequence comes from Delia radicum, assembly GCA_021234595.1. NCBI lineage: Eukaryota > Metazoa > Arthropoda > Insecta > Diptera > Anthomyiidae > Delia > Delia radicum. The sequence continues at coordinate 39,046,240 of CM037854.1, read as the reverse complement.
TTTTTTTTAATTTTTAAACAATTTTTTTAATTTTTCAATCTCTTTTGTTGTTGTTTTGGTGATATTTTTAATTTTCTAAATTTTATTCACATTTAATTTGTTTATTGAATTTGTATTTTTAGTAATTCACTACTTTTCAATTTTCCAAATTTTTTTTTTTCAATTTTTCCAAATTTTTTGTTTTTGACGATTTATGACTTTAGGGTCCTTTTTTAAATCTTTACTATTAAAGTTTTTTTTTTATAAGTTCTTTTTTTAAAAGTTTTCCTACTTTAGTATTTTTTTTTTTTTTTGAAGTTTTCGCTTTAACTGATACACTACTTGAGCATTTTATTTGTTTCGTTGGGCGCCAGTTTCGTAGAAATAAAAATTCTTGTGGTTTTATTATTTTGACTACAAGTGTTTTCTTTATTGACGAAATCAAAGTTAATGCTTACCATTATGCGATACTATACTAGCATAATGTACAGTATAGCATAACTCTACCCTCTAGCTACCCCTTCTACACAGATAGAATTTTTGAACGATTTTTATTGACATTTTCACTAAACTGAACAAGCTTTCTTCACAATGTCAATGAACAATTCTTAAATTTTATGAAAAAACTTATATTGTAATCAAACTATTTCTAATGAAAGCTTAATTCATTTAATTAAAACTTTAAAAAATAAAATTATATACATTATTAAATTTTATGAAAAACTGAATTAATTAAAATCGATTTTTATTAACCGCTCCAGTAAAATTTATATATCTACTGCAAAATTCATTGATGAGCATGCTCTCAGTGTATGACAGAGCTATGTTAAGTGACTGGTGAGTGAATGGTGAGTGTCAATCAGCATAGGTTATTGATACATTCAGCAATACTCACTATTGCTTTAAAGAAAAATATTTAAAGTTAACTTAAATACTAAAAACCAGTGTTACTTATTGAAAAAGTGTAGACATACTACTAGCACTAGTCTCATATAACAACAAAGTGTAATTAACAAACGAGAAATAAAT